>CAIGRT010212906.1:0-18497 GCA_903798405.1 Fraxinus platypoda
AAATGAAACGTAGGGACGTTTTGCACACTACATGCCAAATGTAGGGACGTTTTGTGCTATTAAGCCTTTATAAGAATAAGAATATTATCGTAGGTAGGGAATCCGTTAGAAGGTTGAGATTGATACTACCATCATTTTAGTTCGAAGACCTACTTGCTACATTTTCATTAGGTTGAGGACCCCAACTGAAACATAGATGCATGTGGAACTAATTAAGGTGTCACCATATTCACTAAAACAAAAACAAACATAACAATCAAGATTCAAGAGTGCTAATACAGCAAAACAAAGTACCATTTCTTGGCCTTTTTACATTCATCATTGCTACCTCTTTCCCTCCATTAATATGCATGTTCTAGAGAGAGACTGAAAGATGGGTGGATGGATAGATAGATACATCATAGATAGATAGATGTATGTAGAGAGAGAGAGAGGGAATCTTCATATTTTTAGCAAGCATTGAGATGGTAAGGAAAGGTATTCTTGTTTCTTGATTTTTGTTTCTTTTTCTGCCTTCTTCTCATCCACAAATTCCTCAGTGAAAGACATCCACCTTGCATGCACATCTTCTTTCTCTCTCCTAGTTCATTTATTTTTGTGTCCACTCTCTCTATTGTTTCTTTCACTTCTACCTGCAGTATTCATTTGCACAGAAACCATTAATACTGTGACATTTTGAACATTATTTAGGAAATATTGATGTTTATAGCATGTTTGGCTTTGCTTAAAAGCTAGAAACGACGTTTTTAAGGATTTTTTCGATCCTATGAAGAGACGTAATATCCAAAAAAAAAAAAGAGTGTATTTTATTTATTGCTTTTAAGTCAGACCAAACGTGCTAGTATGTAAAATTCTTTAAAGGAGTGATAACCATCTAAGATCTTGAATAGTGGGTTTTTATGACATGAACAAGTGATAAATTTGATTTTTAGATAATTAGTTTGTCGCCTCAGGTAAAATAAATAAATAAATAATCTTTCAAACAATATGACCAAACATGGTATCAGAGTATTCAAACATTCTAGGATCATATGTCAAGACTACTCATTTATGAGAATTATGCACGACTCGAGCCTTTGAAAAACAATTGAATTAGGCCAGCATATCGAAGAGTCGTGTTGATGACAAAAAATAAGATATATAAACATAACACCTCTCTTAACGATTTAAATTTTGAAATGAAAATGGCCCGACAAAGCAAAAAGAGGCTAATACGGAAAAGAAATTATTGCTCTCACAATTTTCCCCGAGCAAGAAAGATTTTTGAGTGGAATACAGAGCAAGGAAAGGAGTGTGACCACAAGTACATATACTCAGCACATGCTGCTAGTCAGGGCTTAAGGGACCAATTTCGAGTCCCCCACATATGGTTAAGAGATACCATGCTAATGGGGCAATCTCCATTTTCTGCCGTTGAAAAAGCCCATAAATCGGGTTGAGAGAGAGATGGGGGTCGGGGATAAGGCTTAGCTTGATATTATTCGTGAATTTATTCCAAATGATGGAGTTTAAGTCGCATAACTAGTGTAGAGTCCAAGTGATGGAGTATAGGAACATATTTATGTTTGTGTAATAATTAAAGAGGAATTTAACAATCATAAGATTGTGTACAAGTGTTTACTTCTCTAGTTTCTCCTTTTCTTTTTATCCAATATAATGATGCAAATAGGACTTTAATGTGCTCTATCATGCAACATCAAGCAGTTCTGCTTTCTCGACCCCGAGAAATGCATTGTTGGAACGGGGTTGGAATGACAAGCAGTTCTAGATTCATATTGAGAAAATGATGTAATGAAATTTGTGCTTAAAGAACTCACCTCTTTCTCTGATTTTAATTTTTCACTTGAAATAGAAGAGTCTTCACCTTCTGCTTCACTGCGCTTTATTGATCTTTCTTCAATTGAAGGTGTGCGCGCAGGACTTAGGCTGCCCGAACTAAGGTCAGCCGGCGTGCTTTGAGTCCCCTTATCTCTAGTTGTGCTTATTTTCTTCTCCTCTGCAATGGCAAAAGAAAAATAAAAGAAAGGAAAAAGCTAAAATCTTGTTCATTACAGTGTCTAAGTATACTATACAAGCCTTAAAAGGAAAATTTATAAGACCTTGAGTAGGAATTTGAACTTCATTTTCATGTTCTGCAATGGGAGACTTAGTGTCGAATTGCTGCAAGTGATTAGGATAAATGAGTGGAGCAGACATTGTAATTCTGCTGGTAAGGCTTCGAAAAGATCTTCCGCTGAGAGTTTTCGCAGATAAACACTCCAATGGAACTTCACCCGATAGAGGATTTGAAATGTACTTTTCTGCATCATTCCACTTGGAGTTGAGAACAAAGCCCTCCGGAGAAAGGTACTCCCAAGTATACACAGTTTTTGCCTGCAATGCTGCACCAAAAACCCGCCACAAATGTCATAAAACTCGAACCCTCTTCGGATTTTGTTTATAATTTCACGAGAATTGGGTAGCATTGGAAGGTAACAAGCATGTTTCCTTATGAATCGTTACCTTTCAGGGCTGTGGTGAATGAATATGTTGAAGGGTCAATTTCCTCTGAAAAATCAAAAGATAATAAAGTATGAAGAGAAAGCAATTAATGAATAAAAATGATGTGTGGGCTTTGGGGGAAGAAGGATTGTATTACCTTTTAAGGTGTAGCCAGGAGAAGAAGCAGTACTAGAAATGGTTATATTTGATTTGATAGACCCTGCATCTTCTCTAAAACTTCTAATATTCGACGCGGAAAATCTTCTTGAACTCATATTATCACGGCTGATTCGAGCCTTGAGTCCCCATTCTTTCAAGTTGAATTCAGATTCATCATGCCTTCTTGAACCAAATGGGGATTGTTCCATGGTATTTGCCATGAAAATCAATGAGTTTCTTCACTTTTTGTCACAACTTTCTTCAGGCTGCAACTTTTAAAATATAATTTTCGAAAAAATGCCACTGATTGAAGAATCAGCAAAGATGCTTGAGGAGTGACTTTTCAAAAAAAACTTATCAGATCAAGCCAAAAAATTTCAAACTCGTATGATATTCTTTATTCTTTTTATCTTTTTCTTGTGCTGAAGCTAACATCAACTTAGCCACTGGACCATTTTCTATTGGCATATACTGATGGGAATCATAGTAGAAAGTTAAGCTAAAAACTTACTTTTTACACAGAAGTGGAATGAATTTTTTGAAATCAGGGTAAATATTTGGTGAGTGAATATTATTTATACTACTTTCTGCATACAATATTAACTGCAGATGGACCTATTGATGACTCAAGGATATGATTTTAAATGGCCCTTGACATTTAGTGGGACACCCTTTTTTTGTTGTACAATTTCTTGAATTTGGTAGATGCAGTGAAAGGCCTACTTGGGGTCCAGGATACATTGGAATTTTGATGCTAATGCAATTGGATTCCAACTATCAGGATACATAGGAATTTTGATGCTAATGCAATTGGATTCCAACTATCAAACATGAAGCCGACCAGCTGTTTATACTGGCCCAAATTTGGGTTTTCGAAACAAAAGTTATTCGTGTATTGATTTAGAATTATGCTAAGTGTACATTCCATTGTGTACATTCTGCTGTATTTTTAAAAAATTTGGGCAGGAGAGTGTGTTTTTTCAAAATTGTCCAATCATGTATTGCCACGTGACATGATGTCAAAAATGTACATGTAGCATGATTAATTGATTTAACGGCAATGTTTGGTACATGGTACTGGATAATATGATATATAAATTTTAATTTTTTTCGTTTTAGTATTGTCCATTGCATTATAGTCTACGTAACAAATAAACTATAATTGTTTAGTTTTTGTGGTTTGAAATAGTTGTTTTTTAACCTTTATGTTGTTCGAAAATTTTCTTGAAAGTAGCACAAGAAACTTGCAAAAATTTTCACTCCAAATTATTGAAGGCCTGCAAATATCCCGTCTTTACTAAATTTTAGATAGGCAATGTTTAAAATACTCGATGATTGTTGCGGAAAGAGAGTAATGCTATTTAGTCTTACTGAGGTTACAACCACAGTCTAGATGACGTTAATGTGGCATTAAATGATAGATGAAATTAAATAAGTCATTTAATTTCACATTTCATTCAACCTATCATTTAACGTCACCTAAACTGGGGTTGTAACCTCGGTGGGGCTACATAGCATTACTCGAAAGTTTATGGTAGATTCTATAATTTTAAACGATGATGAAATATTTTTATAATAGTCACATCTTTACTCTAGTTAAAATTATTTGGTAACACTTCTTGTTACCTAAATTTACTCTTAAATCCAATCTTGAATGGAGTAAATAGTAATATATTACTTCTATTGACTCATGAACCGTGCTCCTCAAAGAGGGTGGGGGGACCGACCTAAAAAAGGGGCTGAGGTGCCATCACCTCAGCCCTTGATAGAATTCAAATCAAGGGCAAATCAAGGGCTGAGCTCAGTCCCTGTTTTTGGGTCGGTCATTGACCCTGTTTGAGTGGCATTTTCCATTGACTCATAGTTAATTTGGTCAATATCAGGATTTTCTAATTTTAAATAGTTAAAGAAATGTGATTTCTCTCCATCCCTTAGGTTAAAATTTCTGTCTCGATTTCAAATCACAAATTAGCACAAGAATTTTAAACTTGAGGATACTACATTTTACATAGACACCCCTCCTTTTAAGAAAATTTAAAAACCTTCATTAAAGTTTATTTTTCGTAACAGAATCACCCCTATCATAAAAAAGAAAATATATATTTTTCATTTTACCCTTAGCTTTATATTATTTTGAATTTGTTATGACGTTATAAAATATATTTTTCTATCTTCTTATCGTATAAGATATATACTTTTTATACTTTTGACTCGATATGATCATAAGTTTTAGTTAAAAGAAATATTATTATAATATTCAAAATTATATAATGGATTTATTTCTTTAAAAAGTTATATGTTTTGTAAGTACGATTAGCGAATAATTAAACTTTTTAAAATAATATAATAAAGCTAATTATAAGTCTTATCAATGTTTTATACCGCTTGATTAAGTGGCATTTTCTCAAATTTCAAATTTTCTTAGTCTTCCACATTTATCTATACTAAGTTTATAAAATTGAAGTAATATTATATTAATATTAAACATGCAATAAATTTGGCATCAAATTTATAAAGCTAACGTTTCTTTTTAGATCCTAAGCTAAATATTTTGGATCATAATTGTTTATTTTTTTCTAATGAGAAATCAATTTACACTAAAAATATCATTAAGATGAAATCTAAATTATTTTTTTAATAAGTTTTGGCCAACATTATAATAAAGAAAAACGCAAACACCACATTTTAATTGCAGTGAATGTCACGGCCTTTATTCATTACTACGCTCACATTCTCAACTTTTTTTTTCGTTGCTCATTAATCTTCAATTAATTGGAATATTTTGTCACTGATAACGATTTTTGACCAAATATTTTGTTACCATACTATGAAATGAAATGCAAATATTTTTGTTTTTGTTTCTCTTTTTCTTATTTAAAAATATGAGAGGTAAATAATTCTTTTTATGCCTTTTTTACGGAGTTTTGGACGAAAACATTCACCAAAAACAAAATTTTCTAATTAATAGTAAGTTGATGAATAAGAATGCAACAAACAAAAAGGTAAGATGACACAAGTACGATAATGAACAAAAGTTTAGAATGTGAGACAACAAAAACTGATACGAAATAATTACCCTTTCTCCACCCTTTAGCTAATTGCAGTTAATTATATTCGTATATATCATAAACTTCATCTTTAATCTCATTTAGTTTTTCACTCTAAAAGATTTTGTTCGACAACCCGATTATCAAAAGATCAACGTGAATAAAGGGCACATAGTCCACGAAATTAGCTCGAAATAATTTGGAAATACCCAAAAATTTTGCTAGATCGAGTGCATTATCATCATCGAATGCTTGCACGAAGTAAAAAGCTAAAAAATCGCAATAGAATTGAGACCTTTAAAAAGTAAAACTAGACTACTCTGAAAATTCAAATTATTAGAGGAATAAAACATCTTTCTGAAAAATCTTTTTCCACATAACAGAAAAACAAAGGTATGGGTAGTTGATAAAAAGTACCAATCAATGTTAGGTTATTTTCAATGTGTTGGAAAGATAGCTGATGAGATACAGAAAATTGTGGGTGGGCATAAATTTGCTGGATGAGAATGTTTGTGTGCATGTGCATGTCAAGTGGTGGGGTGGGGTGGTGTGGTGTGGGGGGGAAGGTCATCATCATTATCATGACAAACTGACAATGTTTAGTTTTTGTCCTAAATACAAGATTTGTATGTTTCATGGCAGAGGATAAGATTCAGATTTTTATGTCTATTTGCTGCACAATTAATCCTAAAGTTTCATGTTTTGTATTTTCATTTTATCTCCATGTTTCAAATTATTGGATTTTGGCGGGTAATGGCAAGCCAATTATGTTCTAAAGCATATTTGGAATTGTTTATGAACCGATAAAATAAAAAATAAATAGAACTTGATGATTCTATAAAATATGTAAATGCAAAATAATTTGATCGATTATAAACAACAGTCTACAGGGACTTAGATTACTCAATTTTTGTTTAACTCCATATTGTCGTATTTATTAAGTACATTTTCGAAAAGCTCTAGTTGTCACTAATTCCAACTACTTTCATATTGACCTTCAAGTCAACAAAGTCTAGCTCGAAGTTGAATCTATTTGAAATAACATCTACCGAACAAAGACTTCAATGGGATAGAGACCTTGTAGGAAAAGACGTCTTAGGCGCATGTCTGTTCTTTCACTACACGCTATGTAGCTAACACTTGCTATCAGTGCGTATGGACAATCAACCTTGAAACTATTTGACAATGCTTAAATTACTCGCATTTACTTTTGTATAAGCTTTTTGATATTACTCAATCGAGTTGATATTAACTTGAAAAATCTGGGACTTCATGAAAAATTTAAAAGATAGTAAGATTTCATTCTCTTAATAGTTCAGTGCTTGTTAAGAAAACTTCTGATTAATTTATACCTCAAGGACCACGTTCTCCAAGTCTTATCAAAATCTTCTTCCACCTAGATTCATTGCTGACCACTAATAATTACAATAGCCTGGCTCACCTGTACTCCAAAATCCAGGGGACCAATCAAATCGCATGTACACATGCGCACAGACCACACACCCTTGTACGTTGTGGTGTCAAAACGGATCAAGGTTGGGACTATCTAGCCCAGCCCTGCTCACAGGTCTATCTTGCAGTTAGGAAAAGAAAAGAGGAAAGGTTGGTCCACGGTCGGTCTGAGCGTAGCCCGGTTTGTACTAGGTTTGAACTAACCCTCCCAGTCAGAGAGGTACGATCGAAGTCCGATTTGACACCCAAAATATATGTATCAAAGAATTCCAGTTTGATAATCTTTTCACAGGCAGGAAAACAAATATCCCTTACCACGTGAAAAATTCAATTTTGAGATTATCCACATAATCAATAACAAAGAGGCTAAAGAAAGTTATATTGCTTGATAAATTACACAGTAAACCAGGTAGCAACAATACCGAGCAAATTGATGTGCACACAAACTAGACCGTGCCACAAAATATTGCAGCAAGGTTACACATTGGGACTTTCAGGCAGACATGCAAACGAGTTCAATGAGAACTTAAAAATCGATATAAGCAGAAAAGCACTACATCTGAGGAAAGTGTATAAAGTAGTGAACCAGCACACAGGGCTTCCAAATTACCACCAAGTTTCGTCCCAGCATTACCAAAGCCAGCCCAAGGAGCAGAAGAGGCTTCATAAGTCACTGAGTGAATCTTGGTCAGCAGTCTGACCATTCCATCCTCCAGATGACTGGATATCCTTAATACTTCTGCAGATAAACAGTCAACCTCGTGAGATTGCATCAATTTAAGAGAAAACGTGAAGACGAGACTCATGCAGGGAAACAGAAGTAAGGAAAATAAAGGAGGAATATATATCATATACCAATAAATAGACAAGCTCCTTAACAAGAATCTGACATAATAGTACTTCAGATACTTGGTCCATCAAAGCAAATAATAACTTTATTTCCAGATAATCATTTCCAAAATCTGAAATCTAAATTCATCAATACTCATCGTAAGAGAAGGAACTAAATCCACTAACCATCCTAATCCATCAACATTACAGCAGAATTATCAAAATGGTAACACCTGAAGGATCTATTGAATGTTTACGTGAAGTACAAACCAAGATTTTATGCTTTTACTTCAAAATTCAGAATTTAAATTACAATGACAATCATTTGACTTTTTCCATAAATTTCAGAGGTCTTATAGCAATGTCTTCCCTTGTTGCCATCAGGTCCGCCTTTTGTCCTTACATTATGCATCATGCAACCAGATTTCTATCCAATCTAAGAAGATAAAATTAATCCCCACATGAACATATTTTAAGAGTGAAATTCAGCTACAACATTCAAATCTGGCTGTTTTTGAAAGCACAAATTTGTTCATGATTATCCTTACTTCAAGAGCTCAGCATCCTTGAACTGATATGCACCATTGGACATAGTAGACAACTGCAGCTCCAGACTAAACAAGAAGAGAAATGAAAAACAAAGAGATTAAAAGCATGTTAGGGAAGTGTTTATAAACAGTTTAAATTATAAATATATAGAAATTAGTGGTGGAAAAGTGGGTAGTACTTGTGGTTCCCTCGAAATGTTTGAATACAAAGTGGCTTGAGAGTTTGAGTAGCTTATAAACATGATATAGGCTAAGTGAAACAGTTCAAGACAGCTAAAAATCTTGGCCTAAATAAATTGAATTATGAAGTGAACTAGGCTCAAAGAATTTGACTACTCTGGACTCAAACTATATTGGGCATACAGAAAAGAAAACTTGCCTTTTCCAACAAAACAAATATGCAGGGAACCCATCAAGTGGAAGAGATCAGCTACCCAATGAAACATGAACCTGCAAAAAATATGAAATAAAGGAAAAGGAATGCCTTGGTCCAAAAATTTACAACCATCAATAAAGAAATCACTACTTGTGTTCTAATGTTCTTTAAAGCAAGGATCGTGAGACTATGAGGAAATTTTTTTTTGACACCCATCTATATCTGGTACAAACAAGTTCTTGAATATAATAGGGAGGAGCCTAAGAAGCTTCTGCATACAATGAGGAAGATAAAAACAAAGACTTACCACTTTGAAGACATAACCACTTGACAAGATCAGGAAATGGCGTATGCAAACATGCTTCCTGAAATAACAGACACGAAATTTGTCAAGAGAACAAAAAAGACAATGACTGAGACAAAACTAATAATCATTTTCAGCAGCACCTCCCCCCCCTCCCCTTCTCCCCCCACTGGAGAACAGTTCCAAAAAAATAGTTTCTCAGTGAAGATAATTTGCAGTACACAGGCATTTCTACACCACTAACCACTAAAAATGAGAGATGTTTTCCTTCTCTAAACAAAACTAGACTAGATGTGACAAACCAACATTGAAATAAAGAAGAAACAGGAACAGTGAAATTCAATATTGGTTCAAAGTCCGTATCATAGAAAGAAATGGTAGCTTATCCACATCATACCTTGTCCAAGAATCAATATTGCATTTGCAGCCAAAGGCACCATTTCATGGATTTTTTCACTGGTAAAAATTGCTTGTGTCACTAGCAAAAACATTAATTACAATATGTATGAGTACATATAACAGGTCCAGTTTCAATATTTAGTAGTCAATACCATGAATGGGTTGTAAAAAACTGAAGAATAGCTTTAGCTAAACTACACAAGATTTATTCATCAAATATCGAGGTCATAAACTCCAGTTTCAGATATAAGCAGGCATTAAAATTCCACCTATTTGGAAACCAAAGCTGATTTACTTAGGAAAAAATAAAAAATAAAAAAAAATTGTGTAACCGTATGATACACTCTTTCAAAAGCAAGTATTGGGCAAAATAGTGTGACGGAGAACTAAGAACTAAGTCTTTGAATGCATATTAGAAGCTACATGTGCAAGTACTATTAATCAAACGACCAGCAACAAACTAAATGAGAAGGCACTTGCCGAAGCCAGAATGTCGCGGCATTTGAAGTCCAGAACAATCATTATGCAGTTGTTATCTGATCATTTCGGTTAGAAACAATCAATGCATTAATTTTTTTACCTAAACATGCCACTTTTTCATGTTGTTGATTAAAACATGCATGAATGCCAAGAAAGAAACTCTGCAGATGTGGACATGAAGAAAATTGGAACCTGAGGTTTGAATGAGCTTTTCATTGCTGTCTTTACTTTTCGTTTCATCAGTAGAAGTATCCATACCAGACATTACCATCCGGTGCACAGTATGATGTCCATCTGATATCCAAACAGTTTGTTCGGCTGCATCTTGATGGCAAGAGGTATTTCAGTTCCAGATTGTGATGCCATTATCAGATTTTCTTATTTTCTCACAAAGATAAAGTCAGATGCAAAAAAGTTGGAGAGAGTATGTGGTCATATTGTTCGAGGTTATTGCCTATTTACAGCTATCAGAACTTCAATAAAAACTCGTGTCCATTAAATAAAATGTTTGATTATGCTTATGCACAATCTAATTCAAATTTAAGACTTCAGGAGAAATGAAGCAAGCATACCTGTGGGAACATCACAAAGAACCGCCAGCTTTATAACTTTCATTGTCTGAGTTAATTGTTTCATGTGACAAGGAGCTTCCAATCCACGGACAGAATAAGGGAGGCACAAAAGGTGTAGATCTCCAACAGAGTCTAAAATCAGGAATTTGTCTGCCGATAGCACCTGCATGGATATTGCCTTTGCTGATTTCCCATACATCTTCACTGATATTGAACTTTCAACATCATCTCTCTTGAAAGCCACAAAACATGCACCATTATCCCTAGAGTCTTGCTTAAGTTTTATAGACCTCAACTTTACTGCAAGTTACAATGCACAATCAGCAGCTGTAGCAAATGGCAAAATAAACAGTTTCAGAGGCCTATTACAAAAACCTCATCCAATGAATAACAGGTAAAATTCGGGTCTATAAACATCACAAATTTATTAGAAAACCACCAATTCTGCAATGAAGATTACTTAACTATAACAGGGCAGCTACAGATAGTTAATGAGACATAAAATTCAGTGAAAGTATAGCACAAAACAGCCCAAGGTAACAGCACCCTTTCGAAGCTCTCAATATTTAATTCATATATAGAACCCAGGAATTTATTGTGATTCACAAAATAATCAATCATTGATCCTGATTTATTTATCCAGCAAAAGCACATTTTCCTAAGTAATAGCAGCTTCACACCATTTAAGGAACAAGACGATGTAGAAGACATGGCACTTTATAAAAATGAAAATTTCTGTCTCGATGAGTGGATAATAATATCTATAGTAGGAACTCTACAAAAGTGCAAAGTTAGAATAAAATATCTAATCTGTGATGTGTATGACATCTGAAAGTAACTTAGATAATAGGACTTCTCCACAAAAAGTTTATCATGACTTAACTGTGCATCATTGAGTGAAGTATCACTTGTGTGAATCTCCAGTGAAGAAATAATAACAATAACAACAAAATAACTAGAAAAAGGAACGAAAGAAATTACGAACAGAAATTAAAAGTTGTCCTCGCCTTTTTTCTTTTCTTCCGTTCTAATAAAAAAACACAACTAATAAAACTATCCTATTTCTTTCCTACCACTATGTTCCCACATCGAAACAAGGAGAGGACTATTAAACTTGCAAACTGGGTACTAACTGACAATGGGAGGATGAGATTAATATAACCATCTCAACGAATGATAAATAATCAAGATTAAGGTCATAAGAATTATTCTCACTAGTCACCCCTTATTTAGTTATCCATTTTGAAAGTTGAAATCTTTAACCTAGTTGTGTACATGAGACCAAAAAATTTAAAACAAAATTTTGTCAATATATAATTCGACCAAGATAGACCAAACAATGTAGTTCGGTCCCATCCTCAGACACAACCTCCTTTAAAGAAAATTGTCCTCCGTTTTAAATACTAAAAGTTTCATCTAAATTTCTCATATACCAAAACCATTTACATTAGTTAATTAAGAAGTCCACCACACACAGGGGGGCATGGTATGAGGCATACTTGATGTTCTCAATGAACCATTATACTATCAAAATGGTAGTCAATGTTAAGCTATGCATATGATAGCTTAAATCCCCTAGATAGGTTCATAACTCTAGTTTATTAAGGCGGAATTCAAATTTCAAAATAAAGATTAGTTCAAGGACAAAGTTCCCAATGTTAGTGTTCCTAAGAAAATCAAATCGACTTGAATGACAAAGAAATAAAGCTAGGAATAGCACTGGAGGGACAAAGTGAACCAACTGCTACAAGGCCTCTACAACCAAGAAAGAGTAAATAGAATAAGGGATAGCCTGGGCAGATTATTATAACATACATCGCTTGTAAAACAATAACGAACCTTAGGGTTAGAAGTTTGAAAATAAACAACTATTAATTAATGCATGGAGTAGAAAATTTTGATTGACTGAGATAAGGAACGCAAAATTTTTTTGCTTATCATGAATAATAATGACATTCGAAAAGTTAGACTAAGAAGTTCTCATATACCACAAATGTGGTACCGTATTAGAAATAAATCATAGACTATATAATATATACGAGCTCAACTTTCAATCATATCAGTGGTATCAGCCCTTAACAGCAAAATTGGCTGAATGACAAAATATATCGTCAAAATTATAATTTGTTTTTTCTCCTTTTGTGCTAGAATTCTTTTAGCATCTTCAATTCTCAGCATTATATTGAATTGTAGAATTCTTGGCATCGTATTGAATCGTAGACACTATTTTCTCAGTTGTTAACTTTCCATTCCATACACTCATAATTAGTACATGTATTGTGAGAAGTATAAATATTCTTCATAATGGATATTTAGCCCCCGTTTGTTTCTCATTTTTCATCCATAAAAATGAAAATATGACTGTTATCCATCACATCAAGCCATCAATTTTGAATTTCTATCTCTTGTGTGGGACCCAATAACGGCTATATTTTTCATTCTCATTCTACAATAATGAGAATCAAACGGGCCTTTATGTTTCTTTTCTAAATGTAACTACTTTGTCAAACCACATTACAACTATGAACTAGTTAACAAAGTAACAAGTTTTCCAAGTACTATTTGCATGTGAGGGTAGCAAGTATAATTCATCAAATTGCACGGTCAAGTAATGGTCGACGAGCACTTGGCCTTGCTTCAATGTTGAGAAACGAAAGAAAGACATCACCTACAGCCCCTTCCTCTGACGGGGACTTCCATGAAATAAAAACAGGTCCCGCGAAATCGCAATCTAATCTTTCTTATTCCAGGGACAAGCCAATAAAAGACCCCCACCCAAACTATTTTTAAGACCCCCAAGCCTTCTCAGAGAAATGGAATCACAGTTTCAGATAGAGGAGGAAAATTTGTGTTCTCAAGGTAAAAGGAAAGTTAAAATTGCTTTTTATTTTGCAGGAGCATATTCAACATGCATTAGATTTTGCAATAAGCCAATAGCATTCACAAGAATCACAACACAGAAAGACCTGCTATAATAAATTAAAAACCCATCATTTCATTATTTTCAGGGAAAACGCTAGAATCTCCAAATCCAAGCCAGTTATGCAGTTGTCTACAGTCAAAGCAAATGCTGACAGATTCAAACGAAGAAACAATCATAGGGTGCAATGGTCGTGTTTATAGCCTAACAATAAATGCACTGAAAGAAAAGCTACTAGCGGCTCAAATGAAGCAAATATCCAACCATAACTTCTACGGAAAACTCATATTATTAATTACAAGATAGTACAGCCGATTGTGGTATGTCCAGAAATAATTGTCTTTCCTTTGGGTTATCCTTTTTGTATGTCTACTGGCTACAAACACGAAACCTACATCTAATTTGTTGGACTCTCATACTACTACACCGGAATTTTTCCTGTTTCACCACATAAACCATGACCATAGTAAACATCGAAATCCACATTATTAAAAAATCTATCAATTCAAGCAAATATATCTTCAGAGCACAAATGCAACTTATAAGGTTCAAAAAGTTTCTGGCCACAGGCCATAAATTTTGAGGCTTTGACAATTTTTTTAAACAAAAAATAAAAATAGAACAAAACCAAGCATAGGAAAACATACAAGAAATAATCGGCAAACTGACAAACTCACCACTATCAGAATGCTTCTCATTCTTTCCACCCTTACTAGACACCAAATTCAAATCCTCCTCTGCAGTTGGAACTTTTCCTCCGCTGCTATTTGCACAACCATTTGGAGCATCAGCTCCATTAATCAATCCATTCTGCAAATTCAATCTTTTACCAACTCTCTTCTCTTTCCTCACCTTCCCTTTCACCAAAGGTCGCAGCGGAAAAACCCTAACCCCATTCTCTTCACCCAGAATCAAGTACCCCGACAGAATCCTCATTGTGAAAACAGGAAAACAACAATCGATCACCGCACACTTCATCAATTTCAAAACTCCTCCATCTCCATCATCCCCATCCATCCTCACAGCAAAAACCCAAATCTTCAAATTCGAGACTGAATACATTGAAAACACATTAATCCCACCAGATAACTTCACCGACACCCCATGATTGACCTTAAATACAACTCCAAACTTATTTTCATCAAAATCCAAGTCTCCATGATTGGAAAAAACTCTAATTCTACTAAACCGGTCGTTGGATTTCCGTAGGAGATAGAACCGAAACAGGGTATCAGCCGAGGGGCGGAGGAGAGGGGAGGAGGTGAGGAAGAGAGTGGCAGTCGAATTAGCGGTTTGGAGGTGGAAAAAAGTAGCGGAAGAGGCAGGAGACGGAACTAGAATATGGGATGAGGGGGGAATGGAGGAGAGAGAAAGCGGTGAAATAGAAGAGTAGAGAGAGAAAGAGGAATCGGAATGGCGTAGGGCGAGTGATTGGGAATTGGGATCATAGAGCAGGGAGGTGATGCGTGGGGATAGTGTATGGATGGCTTTTGGTAGGCTGAGCTGCCGGGCTTCGAATTCCGGCGGCGGTGATGACATAATAATCGGTACCAGAATCGAAATTACACCGGTGGATAGATTAGGGCTTTCAACTGTGTGCGCGTTCGGTGTGAGTGAGAGATTCAAGTTTGAAGAAGAGGAGACGTGTGTTTGATTAGTTTACATCAGTGACTTCGGTAAGAATTAAGCTATGTTTCATCCAATTTCGAGTTAAAATAGGATAAAATGTCTTAAAGATTATTTCGAGTTCAAATAGAACTCTTGTCAACAACTAGTAATTGTGAGTAACACTTTTAACAACTTAAATATTTTCCAATCAATTGTATTTCTTGTTACAAATATCCATTTTTGCACAAAACAAGGAAATTTAGTTGAAAGAATTCTCCTATTTCCAAAGAATGATAGCTCTCTCGACAATAACATGACACGACTAAGAGATATACATCGTTGCAGCAAAAAATGAAATTTTCAATTGTGTTGCTCCAAGAAAGCAAAAAATGAAAATTTCCGAATCTTATTCTATATCTACTAGATTAGTTTCCCGAACTTGGAGTGACACAAATTGTTTTACTACTACAAATGGCTATTTACTAGATTTATCTTCAAACCTTGTGAAAGGCGGATGGTAAGAGGGTTGAAGTAAATTTAGAACGAATGAAAGATATCCCTTTTCGTCGTCGAACAAATATAAAATTATTTAAAAAGGCTTTGGATGTGCCAAAAATCAGTCATACATAGAAGAATCAAAGTACGATATATTTGGTCGCAATCAAATTTTGTGAACCCATATGTGATGAATGACAATAAGAAAGCAACGTTGAAGTGCTGCTTGTCAATGATCGACGAAGGTACACTTCCATCAACCTTTGTTAACGTGCACAATCAAATTCATATTGATGAAAAGTGATTTTGTATGTCTAAGACCCCACAAAAGTATTATCTCCATTCAAATGAAACGGAACCCTTTCACACATGAAAAAGTAAAAGATTAATTGCAAAGCTTATGTTTTCTACTATCGTTGCTCGTCCATGATTTGATGCACTTCCAATAAAGAATTCAATGGTAAAGTTGAATTATGGCGATTTATGTTTAAGGAAGCAGCCAAGCGAAATAGTAAAAACCATAGAGCGGAGACTTTGAAGACAAAGTCAATTTTGTCGGTTACTAAAGATTAATCAAAAAAGTGGTGCATTCACTTAAAGAAAAGTGACCATGTTCTAGGACAGCTTTCATTCAATCAGATTATGCAAAGGTATTTTTAATGTTAATGATTTTGAGTTTGTAGAAGCTGTGAGAAAAGTTTGATTCGACATACGTTTATGTTGTTGCCCGCCAAACAATCCCCGATATGAATGTCGTGAATCTTGGTTTCTCTAGAGCTATTTATTCACTTCAACGCCGAGAGGCTCCAACCACAATTGATGAATTTGTTTCAGTTGTGGAGAAGGCTTTTGACGTATTCTCAACCGAAGATTTAAACAATGTGTTTTTTACATTAAAATCATGCATGGTTGAAGTGATTGAGAATTTCTGGTGATAATAACTACAGAATAGCATTGTGACTCTAAGTCTTGAATGAGACAAAAGGCAGCTCTTTGTTAAAAGGCAACGAAATTCTCAATGATTTAAAAAAAAAAATGATGATAATAGATGATGATGGGGCTTTTTTATATTCCAAATATGTCTCTTTTGGTAGGGATTAAAATCTCGATTTTAATTTAAGTCAAAATTAACAGTTAACTTTAATTACATATTTCATGGACCCAATAACTTTTTAATCAAACATTTCATCAAAGTTTATTAAAGTCTACTAAAAATTTGATTTTGATCACAACCAAACATGGGCTAATCTTGTTAAATATGACATGAGATAGAAGGTGCATATATTGGTGTTTTATTTATTATTTAAATTACAACTGAATAATGGTAATTCATATTTGTTGATAACAAGACATATTAAATAAGGTTATATTAAAAATTAATAAATAAGATATACTCTCAATAAGGAAAGCGTACCATAATTTGAGACGCATGAATAAAAAAAAAATAAGTTTATCTTTATGGGATGGAGGTCGTACAACTTATAAAAATTAGAGATTTATGACCAAATCAGTACTTCGGTTTTTATAAATTAATGGGTTAATTTCACTTTTTTGAATTTTGAGTGAATTTCAATTGGGTAACTCAGTTTTAATTTATCTTCGATTTAGTTTTAATGTTACAAAACAAAAAAAATTGCAACCCTACATGAACGTTAAAAATAGCGACATGTCTTTCGAAAATATATCATGCTTGAAAATCAACAATAATTCAACCAAAAAGAATACTTAGGACGTGTATGGCGTGTCTTTTGAAAAGTCAAAATTCAATTTTGAGGTTAAGAAGTTGCTTTTGAGTTTGCTTGGATATTCTCTAAATGACTTCTGACACACATTAATTTATGTTATGATTTGTTAAATGATCATTTCCAACCATAAATTCACAAAATAAAATATTTTACACGTATACAAATTATTTTTTACTACTTTTCACCATACATAATCTTAAAAAAACTATTCAAAACTCATTTTTTCTCCAATTAATGAGAATCAAACAGACTCTAAATATGTTTTGTCTTAACTATAGGAATTTTTAAAAGAAGTTTGTTTAAAATGACTTCCTCGAAAGCTCTTCTACAAAAGTAAAATTGTAAGCTATCTCGAATAAGTCCTTTGAGCTCTTTTCATCCCCAATTTGCCTGTTTGGTGGTGATTTTGAAAAACAATAAAATAATATTTTACATCACATCAATACTTTTTTCTTCCTTTTCAACCACACATTTCCCATCATATCACTATTCAAAAATCAATTCTTCCCCCAAAAATCCCTACCAAACACACTCTTAATATTTTCGATCATAACATGATTTGGTGCATATTTACCAATCGAGAGCTAATAGATGATTGAGATGTTAAGCTTAGTAATAGGGCTAGCGGAATCACTAGGATTGAAAGCAAGTTGAAGTCAGGATCTAATTGCAAATAACTAAAGTTGGGTAACTTAATTAAAATTTTATCGGATGTTTTGTGACCAAAAATGAAATAAAACATATGTTATTTTCATGGGAAAGTCTCATTGTTAGTTCCTAAAGTTGTTTGAGCAACAAGTTGGTCCCTAAATCTCTAAAAAGAAATAATTGAGTCCTAATATTTTTATAGTTGCACAATCACTCCCCGACAACGAAAAACTCTCAAATCTTCATTAAATCATTAAATGCAAGTTTATGAAGCTAAATGTGTTTTTAAACTTGAACTCTTGCCTAAAAATTTGAAGCGAAATGTATTTTTATGAAGATCATTTGAAGATTTAGTGAGAATTTTGATTATTGTATGGCATATTCTACAACTAAAATGAAAGTTTGAAATTTTAAAGGTTGATGATCAATTTA
>CAIGRT010212922.1:0-33460 GCA_903798405.1 Fraxinus platypoda
AAACAAATTTCATAAACAAGTGTAAAAAAAAAATATTCACTTTCATGGACAATTTTGATGCAAACGAAGGCCAAACAAACATTAAACTTTGATGAAAAAAATGATTTTTTAGGAAACATTTTTTTTTTTCATTTTTTTTAACTTTTTGGCAATGGAAACAATTTTTATAACCAAGTGTGGAAAAAATTATCACTTTAATGGATAATTTTGATGCAAACGAACACAAAATTTAAAAATTTTCCGGGTGGAAAATTATACCAATCAAACACACATAATTAACAATTCCCTGCAAAACAATTTCTAGGCAATTACTTTCCCTGAAATTCATTTTCTTTCCACCCATTTTTCACTATTGCAATCAAACGGACCCTTAGTTGAATCACCTAATGCTACTTCAACAGGAAAACCATTAACACTTTCTAGATCTTGTATATTCAATTCAATTCTATCAGAAGACCTTTCGGCCATTTCACTCAAATCTTCNTAATTCCCTGGAAAACAATTTCTAGGCAATTACTTTCCTTGGAATTCATTTTCTTTCCACCTATTTTCCACCCTTACAATCAAACGGACCCTAAACGTAATTCGGGAAAATTTGTAGTTCTTTCTGGATATTAAATATAATGAAACTAGGAAAGTATGTAAATGTTATTTTAGACAAGTAATAAGCGAGAAATGCTTCTAAAAGGTCGGTAAATTGAAAAAATAAGTAGATGTTTTCGACGAACAACTCTAAATAAAACTTTCGATCGTTTTCTGTTACAAAACATATATTTTAAACTTTGTCGTACGTACTTTAAAATGATAGTGAAGTGTTTAGAAACCGTATAAATAATAAATATATAAAAATGGGTGATGAATAGATGGGTATTATTTATAAATCTCACGAAATGTGTGGATAAAAAATAATTTAATCATTTATAAGCCGTTATTTAAGATTGTTTGGTGTAGATTAAAATCAGATTTTAAGTGGATTGTGATAGAAGTTTTTGAAATGTATGGTTGAAAAGATGTGGGACCCATGAAAAATGTGATTGATATTGATTGTTTGACTTTGACTTAGATTAAAATCTGGCCCAAACTGGCCAAAGATAGGCTGAATTGTACCCATCATGCTTACAGCTATTTGAAAAAGCCACATTTGATTATGGTATTAAGACGGGCAAGGAAAGTTATAATCTTTGTAATTGTATCTATCATATGATTGTGTGAATGTTTAGAATACAATTTTTTTCGAATCTTTTCTTAAAAGTGAATTTATGTAGTATTGTTTTGGCAGCATGTAAAGGTAAGAATGAAGTTTTTGTCTCCTCTTCCTTACAGCTTGCAAGTCGTACTCTTAGGATCAACAAACATTTTTTCAAGAAAGAGTACCAAAGGTAACACATTCAGGATGTCATTTTAAAGTAAGTATGACAAGATTTATATTGCACGGGAGAAATGGTCAAAGAATTTACTCAAGAAGGTGAAATTTGCTACTCGACAAGTTTTCAACGTATAATACTCTTTAGCACCGTTTCCTCATTATTATCTTTCTATAATTATAATTCCGTGCTTTTAACCCTCGTTTCATCCCATTAATATTCTAAAAAGATATTACGAATTTTCTAAGCGTCCCAACCTTATTGGTTTATAAAGGTTATGTCTTACTTTCTAATTATGGTAACCTTTCTACAGGGGTGTTAAGTAGGTCAAGCCACTTGCTTTGATACCGCTGAACTTGATTTCGCCCACTTGGCAAACCAGCTCGTCACTTCAAAAACAATCTCGACAAAAGTTCAATTTTTATTTTTAATATTTTGTTTCTCCGCTCCTGAATGAGCCGATGCAAGTGGTTCACGCAATAAAATACAGCTCAACTCACCCCCATGACTCGTCTCCAAGGCGAGCCCGGCTAGCTCGGCTCACCAACAGTCGAGTGGTACGTCCTTAGGCTTTCTAACAGGCGATTCACATAGGATCCAAGTGGTCTGAATTGCTTGTGATTTCAAATTATTAGAAATTCTTCTAAAATCAACTTAACAAAATATTGGTACCCATTTGTGCCTCCACATCAGAAAAGATTAAAATTAAGGTAGGATACATAAATGTTTTATATGACATACAGGGGAATTCCTCTTATTGATAGAAGACTGCAATTGGTAGCTGCCTAACGTATACTTCTGAACTCAAACTTATAGCCCAAAAATTTGGAACAAATTTGTTTTTGGCCCTTAAAACTTCAATCTTAATATAAAAACTGAAGAAGCCCCTAATCAGAAGAATTCCCCTGAAAGAATAATGTTCAAACACCAGAAGAATGCATCCCAACTGAATGGTATAAATTAAATTGATTATGATTATTTAAGTTACAGTTCTCATATCCAAAGATGTTCTATCCATACATTAGATGTCAGCTGCAGGAATTCGACTGTGATTTCCAGTCGTCAAGAAGTCTGTTTATCGACTCGCCAAACTTCTTCTCTTGAGGCCCCGGCTTTAAAACATTCACATCACCCCACTGAGAGCACGGATCCATCAGCCAATACTTTCGGCCGGTACACCATGCCCCGGGGGTAGCCCGGTTTCGACCACGCTTGAGAATCTTGCTATCAATCATATCAAGCACACGTTCGTCTTTTGCAAACTGCCTGGCAAAAGCAGCTCCACTTTGAACCATCTCCTCATAATTTGAGGTGTTGAGGAAAAGGGGTTCCATCTTAGGGGGGCTATCCCAGGCAACATATCTCAAATCACCATTGACTGTCGTGTTTTTGAATTCAGGTGAATTACAAATAACAGAATGGAAATAGAATTCTTGTGGCAAGACAGCATTCGTAAAATACATTAAAAGGATTCGTGGGAGATTATCCCAGCCTAAAACACAGAATTGAAGGAAGGATCGGCTCAAGATGACCCATGGAGAACCTGCAGGTGAAAAGAATTTCTGACATGTGCAACTAAAATCTTAAATGAACAGTAATTAGAAACTATACAACTTATACAGTATGACTGATTTACCAGTGAAAACCTTGAAAGCATCAGGCATTGGCCTCTTCTCTGTCGCATGAAAGATTTGGGTCCTCCTAGCCAAGTACGTACCCGGGTCAACTACAATGGGCTCAATTCTTTGACCCCTGCAATGACATTATGCAAATATAATTAGTCATTTTTTTGGCGAAAACACTGCATAATGGTGACTCTGAAGCAGAAAGGATTTGCCTACTCTTTCCATCCAAGGTCACTAGTGTGATCAATGAAATTCAGGTCTCTCCTAACAGATGAGAACACATGGGACAAATCTGAAAGAAGATTACAGAACATATCAGAATTAGAACAAGTAGACAGGAAGTCAAATGTAACAAAATGAAAAAGAATACATTATTCTAGATTACATATGGAAAAGAGTATTACAGCTGACAGCACGGTAAATTCATGAAAAAAAAAAACATTAAATATTGTGCTAGCAATGTAAAGGCTAAAGATCTATGCAACAATGACAACGAAACTCGAGGTGACAAGACTTGAAATAAGCACTTCAGAGACCTAAAGATATTTGGTAGCAGCATGCATGGCTTCACTCTTGCCTAAAATTTAAATATGTAATAAAATCCTAGCTGTGAATATAATATATCAGTACTTAAAAGTTCTGTGTCAAGATTTTAGATGTGATATATGTAAGTCGCCATGAAAATATATTGAGCTGGAGCCAACAATCAAATTCTTGAAAACACCCCATAGCTGATCCTAAAAGATGAAAATTCTCTCTTTCAGCTCAAGAATTATCTAACTATTCCACACAAAATACATTGTTCGGTTTGTGTCCCCAGTGCTAGTGTATTTCGGATGAAACAACTTGCTTATATCAGCTCATAAAAAAGTTTCAGAAGCTACCTCATTCATCCTGTTGAAGACTGAATTTAGATATACAAATGAGTCTCTTCTCTAACAACTTAAGCTTTTAGACAAGATGGTGTAACACGATATCTGAGCAAGCAGAGCTACAGGGTCAAAATCTTACTATCGCCTATTTATGAAAAATTGTGCTTGCTTCAGGCCTTTAATGAAAAGGTCCGCCCAGCCTGCACGGAAGGGGTTGGGTTGAAGATAAAATTTAAATAATAAATGCTACTAAATTAAGCTTTTAGATTAGGTGGTGTAACACATCCCAACCTGCCTCCTTTCTCCTCATTCCTCTGTGAAGAAGGTAAAAAGTTTTACACCCCTCCCCCACCCTTTTGTCATATCCGTCTGAGAAAATTAAGTTTCACATAACTTCTGCACAAAACAAGAAAAATAAAGTCGAGATCATGCCTACAACACACACAAGACACCTGTGCACTGGAAACCATGGAAATCACATCAAAAGGAGCGCGCCTCAATCAATGAGGTGCTTGCCTAATTGGAATAGTACAATATTTAGCACTTCAAGGCACAGATGTGAGGCGCACCTCTGTGGTGCCTTTTTAAACCATGGGTGTATAAAGAAAATCATTTAGGCGCAAAAGCTAGTGTTAGTTCATCAACAGAAGCCTTACATTCTGTAGATCATTGGATATGGATTTGGTTCCGCAGGCATGTGACTAAAGTCATCTTTCATTTGTGCAATGCGAATGTAGGAAGGACTAGCACAGAGTCTTGATCGTCGATTTATAGCTTCGGAAGAAGTTTGGATGAGGTAAGAAAGGATAGCATATTTGGAAATAAAAGCATATTCGGAAATAAATGAAATTGTAGCATGCAATACAAACTGATTGTGACTCGAACACCATCAGCAATAATAAATTATGGAGACAAGTTAAACATCCATTAAAATAGCCAAAAGGATTAAAGCTATATAAAAGATTATGAAACTAAGCTCTCCAAAAAAGATAGTTGGAAGAGTTAGCTAGAATGAGAGTTTAGTTGCTACATTAATTGATACTATAAATGTCCACGGTATTGGAAGACTGCCAGAAATGGTTGTGATGTACAATTTTTGGGTGATGGGGATTTGAGTGCACGTTGTGCTTCAGTCATGCCAAGTGAAAGAATAAAATGATTGTTGGAGCTGAAAGGCCCTTAAATGGAAAAGAGTATAGTCTATTCTGCAAGCATAAATAGCTGATGAGGGGGCATCTAGCGCGAGCAAAATTTATAGGATTAAGTTATTTGTACACCTTGATTGACAGATTGATGATGTGGAAGTGTTATTATGGTTGGATTAAATGTGTGAGATGTGAAAGATGACGCGAGATTGTGCAAGTGTAAATTCGGTAAGCAGGATATACATGTAGCAAGATTGAAATTTGTATAGGCACAAAACTTATTGAAAATAAGATTTGTTATATTGGTGACTCTCCTGCACCTATAATCTACTCAATTCTTGGGGACAATAATCTTCTCCTCTAACTATAGATTCTTCAGTTGTATGCACCTCCGGCTATCATCAATTGATCTAGCTGAAATTTGACGAAATAGTAGGATGAAGCTATCATCTTGGCATCAAGATTAATGGACTGAGATTAAAATTTCAGAAAATCAAGTCTACACTGTCAGACTAGACCCTCTATGCGCGTAACAGCACGTTTGTAAATATAAATAGTGTCAATTTCATCAAAGCATCAATCTTTCCAATCAAAAAGTAACTCATTCTATTATTCATAACCAAAACCTATAATCATTGTTCAAGAAGAAGGCAAGAGAAAGATACTGCTATATTAAACATTACCATTTCAAGAATCTAACTGCAAAAACAAACGAAAAGACAAGAAAATTCAAATAGTAAACTATGCATACCATCCTGTGTAACCAACGGATAATCCATAGCACTTAGAGTGACAAACCAATCCCACTTAGCATCCATCTTCAACAAAATTGTGGCCGCCCTCAAAATGGCGGCCATATTCGTGGACCCCATGTAAGTCGTCGGATCGGGCTTCCCTATAACATCCACGTTCTCGAAGGCTCGAGCAGCAGGCAGGGACTTAACCATTACACCCAGCTTCAGCCTTTCCTCCTTAGTCCCATCCGCTGAAATGTGCAATAAATACCTATTCCTCGGATGGTACACCGCTAGCAACAATCTGAAAATCCGGTCCCCATCCCCCCGGCCGCCTGAAATATAGTAGGCGAAGGCCGGGGGATGGCCAGGCCCGCGATGCACCACAGAAGAAAATGGCTTATGTGTGGCATAGTCATAGGAAAAACTGAAGCCCGAAATGGTGGACAGGAATATAAGAATTGAAACAAAGGATGCAGAAAAAAGGGTGAAGAGCCATTTCTTTTCAGCTCCCATTTAGATTCCTGCCTTTGTAGCATGGAATGGATAAAAATGCAGAAAAAATGAAAACTTCACACCAAAAAAAGTTATTTTACACATAAAAATGCAATTGGGAATAAGATTTATAGATCTTCATGAGAGTGCCAGAAAAATCTCTGCTTACTTTGTGGGTTATGGTAATTTGAATTAGATTTATGGGATTATGAAAATCTATTGGGGATTATCCGATTAGGGTTTGACCGGGTGTGAGAATTTGGTTGAAAAGCCAATATGTAAGAAGTGTGAAAATGGAGACCATTGTTTTCTTGTTTTGATTTTGCTTTATTGTTCAGTTACTAAAATTGACATTAGATGAAGTTTAACGAAGGCTAATTGTTCAATATTAGTTCCACATTTAGAACAGTGCTCGTTTAAATTTTGTACTCTCGGAGTAGGAGCGTGTCAAACACGAAAGGGATTTATTTACTCTGTCGGCAGTAGACTTACACGTGCCAAAAAAGAAGGACGTGGGTTCGTGGGTATGAGACTTTTAATTTTTTCTTAATTTTTTTTCAACTATATATTCTTCAATAAAATAATATTAAACATCAATTCAAAAAAATTTCTTCCTTTTTAATCACACATTCTCCGAGAATTCACTATTCGAAAACGCATTTTTTTTTTCAAAATTACATTTCAATGGAGCTCAAACAATGACTTTTTTTTGTGTTGATTTTAACTATGTGCAAAAAGTGAGATGAACCCCTCATCAGCTCATTTCATCCTATTAGCGAGTCGATTTGACTCGATTCGTGCACAATGAGCTGCAAGCGCGAGTCAATCAATGTTTCCATGTAATGAACTGCTCGTTCACTCGCACTATATGACTCACAAATTTGGCTCGTGAGCGTGCGTGCTATCCGAGCTCATTCTCGACCTATGAATAGGCCTAGATGAGTCTACTAGGTTCCCTTGTTAAAGCATGAGGTCCCAACATGCATGCATGCATTAGGGGCCGTTTTATTCCTGACCAGGCCAGCAAGGCCAAAATCGTTTATCTTATAGGCGAAAACAAATTTTAGTGTAAAAAAATATTTTATGTGGAAGTTCTTTTTTTCATAGCACTAATTCAAATTTAAAAATAAAAATGGGATTAATTCAAAATTAAATTTCAAATCATATTAAGGGCGTGTTCGATAGATATTAAAATCGTATTAAAATTGAAAATCTAGTCGTTATTGTTGACTTTTATCAGACGAGTGGGACCCAATAAGGGCTATATTTTCAATTTTAATTGGATTTTAAGTCATGCCAAACATGCTCTAAGAATTGTCATAGTGCAAGAGTGAACTTGAGGAAGTAATGATAAACGGGTTCAGAAATTTTTGGAGATAATGGATGTAGCCAATTTGTTCAATCAATTAAAATTCTAATTTCATTTGGTGTTGAATTGTGGCCCAAATTTCGTTGGGAATTGCATTTTGATTTAAGAAAGTTTCGAAAAAGTCAAAATATGAATTTGGGATTTTTAGGGCATAGATCGGGCACCCAATCCTTGACATGTACTATATACATAGTTGGCTCTCCATTTTGATCTAGAACAAGTTGGAAACACAAAATTTTGTATTCTTTCATCTTATATTGAATTCTCCTCATCCGTTCGTGATGTTTCTCCACGTAAATTTTGGTGTTCTTGATCGTTATTTTCATCTTGACATATTACTCTCATTTATTGAATCTAAAAAGCGGTATCAAAGCTAAGTTCTATCAACTCAATTCAATGTTTGATTTTTATGGTGTCAACCATGAAATATGATATTCTGCTTTTAGATCGCAGCATAAGTTTTTTTGTTATGGTAGGTAAAGATGCGAGCAATGCTCGCTCAAATGGATTTGGATTATACTTTGTTGGGATTTGACAAGATACCCTCAAATTAGACGTTAGAGGATAAACAACATAATGATCGAAAGGCTCTATCACATATTCATCTTCATCTTCGAATTATATTCTTCATGACATTTTAAAGGAGAAAACTGTCGTTATATTATGGTTGAAGTTGAAGCAATTGTACATGATGAAAAGTCTAACTAGCAAATTGCATTTGAAGCATTCATTGTATTATCATCATATGACAGAAGATACATCACTTGAAGATCCCCAGCTGTTTTCAAGGAAATTGTCTCTGATTTGGAGACCTTGAAGATCAAGTATGATGATGAAGATTTAAGATTAATTTTGTGGTGTTCACACTTTTCTTATGCATCCTAATCGAGATTTGTTAATATATGAAACAATTTTAAAATGTGTTGTGGTAATGGAAAATAATGCATATTTTAAGATAGTTGGTATTGGAATGGTCAGAATTAAGATGTCTGATGAAACTGTCGGGACATTTGATGAGGAGGGGCATGTTCCAGATATGAAAAGAAATCTTATCTCCTCAAGTACTCTTGATTGAAAATGGTATTTTGAAAGTTAGTAAACGTACGCGTGCTGTGATGAAGGGATGATGAGGTCTTAGTTATATGTCTTTAAGGGTTCTACAGAATCTTTAGATTTCAATCAGCAGAAGCTAAGCACTCATGTGGAATTTGAGTTTGGTACAGTACCGTTGGAATTTGATTTAGGGTCTACATTGATTAGTACATCTCAATCAAGTTAAGAAGTCATGGGTAATGCCACTTTGCCAAATTATCAACGATGCCAAAGTATTCAATTGCTAAAGACAGACCCTGAAGAAATATTAAGCATCCACAAAGGTACGATGAAGCTAATTTAGTTGATTATGCTTTAAATGTGGTCGAATGTATGAAGTCTATAAAAGAACCTTCTTCAGAAGCAGATAGTTGGTATTGACTATGTTACAAGGTATGTTACTGCTTGTTTTGTATTTATTGTTGAGTTATTTGTGATTTTGTTGCTCATGATGATAATTCGAGCAACTTGGCACCCTAGATAATGATGCTGGGCAGTCTTGGATTCATTTGATTTTTAGTTATTAAGCTTGTCCTAGTTGTAATTTCTCAATAGGTGGAAATTTTTGGAAATTTTTTTGTTTACAAGTCAAGTTCTATTCATTACGGTGAAATTTGTCTCAAGATGAAGATTTTGAAGCTTAGTTCATTACAGTGGAGATTTGTTAAATTGTAACTCAAATTCTATTGAGAATCAGCGTTTTGGTTGAAAAAGGCTTTGAAGAAGTCAAATTATAAATTTGGGATTTTTAGGGTAGAGATTGGGCCCCTAGGTGCCAATTGAGTGTGAAAATTGGATTTGGAGCAGAGATTCAACGCTTGATGACCAAACATAGCGTTGTCATGTCGCTCGTTGTCTATGAGGTTGGGCGCTCGAAAGCCTGTGTTATCTGGCCAAAGCTTACTTTGCAATTTGACAAACTTTAAGATACTATTTTCATCTATAACACTATAATTAGGGTTTAACGTGTGCTTTATATAAAGTTGGCCCTTCATTGTGATTTAAAACAAGGTAGAAACACAACATCGTGTATTATTTCATCTTATATTGAATTCTCCTCCTCTACCCGTGATGTTTTCTCTAAGTAAATTTTAGTGTTCTTGATTGTTATTTTCATTTTGCCATATTACTTAGTTTTAGAATCTAATAAGTGGTATCAAAGTAAATATGTAGCCCTTGTTTTATAACATCTAGTTTAGTGAAAATATATTCCATGCATTCATCGTGCATTGATAGATTATTGCATTTAAAGGACTATGAAGATCGAACACGCAGAAGAAAATACACGATGAAATTCTCATCTAGTTAAGTGAAAATATATTCCATGCATTCATCGTGTATTTATAGATTCACCACAGCCATCATCGCATCGCCACCACCTGCACCAACAGCACAATAGCGCCGCTGCCACCCACCTGCACTAACAATCCAACACGCAGCCCACACATAGATGCACAGATTCATCACAAGATCATAATATGTGTTGTACAGATGATACATGAAGAAACATATACTCAGTACTCCACATTAAACCTAACCAAGTAATGGAAACTACATTACAGATTAGATGAATGCATATTCGTTCACAAACGCAACATTTAAGAACATCATGAAATGTCCAGTAGCACAATTTTTTTTTATTATATTTAAAAAAAAAATCAAGAACTTTAAAAAGCAAAACAAAAATTAGAATCAAACAAAAAACAAATGAAATGCATGCAAAAATGAGTGGACTTAATGAACGGTACATGTATACACCTAAGTACCTAATCAAAGAGGTACACAGACGCCAATAGCCATCCTAAAAGATTCAAATCTTAGACCATCTAATGATTTGGTAAATAGGTCAGATAATTGGTTCTCTGTAGAGACGTGTTCAAGAGTTACAACACGGGTCTCTACAATCTCTCAAATAAAATGATGACGTATATTAATATGTTTGGTTCAAGAGTGTTGAACGAGATTTTTGAAAATATTAATTGTACTAGTGTTATTACAAAACACATTCATAGTATCCTGTTTAACTTCATAATCACTCAATATCTTCTTCATCCAAAGTAGTTGATTGCATCAACTTCCTACAGCTATATATTCGGTCTCTACCGTAGACAATGAAATAGAATTTTGTTTCTTACTCATCCAAGCTACGAGATTAGCACCAACATAAAAACTGCCTCCGGAAGTACTTTTTCGATCATAAGCATTTTCAACACAATCGACATTCAGAATAGCTAGCAAGGTCAAGATTAGAATTCCGAGAGTACAGTATTCTATAATCTACGGTTCCATTGACATATCTAATGATACGTCTCACGGCGCTCAGGTGTGATTCCTTAGGATTAGCCTGGAAGCGTGTACATACCCCAACACTAAATGCTATGTCAGGTCTACTAATAGTTAGATAAAGTAAACTACCTATCATACTCATGTAAAGTGTTTGACCAACACTTTTACATATAGGATCATGACCTAACTTGACACTGGTGCTCATGGAGGTTCTAGTGTGTTTCTTACTGTCTAGTCCAAAACGCTTGATAAGGTCTTTTTCATACTTCGATTGAGATATGAACAACCCATCATCAGTTTGTTTTACTTGGAAACCAAGAAAGTAACTTAATTCTCCAATCATACTTATCTTAAATTCTTGCTTCATACATTCAACGAATTCATGAGCAAGAGAATCAACAGGAGAACCAAAGATGACGTTATCAACATAAATTTGAGCTATGGTGATGGTTTCTTCAATGTGTCTAATGAATAAAGTTTTATCTGCACCACCTCTTGAAAAACCATATTCCACGAGATATGCTGTTAGTTTATCATACCAAGCTATAAGAGCTTGTTTAAGACCATATCAAACTTTATTCAATTTATAGACATAATGCGGAAACTTATGATCAATAAATCATTTTGGTTGTTCAAAACCAAGCTATAAGAGCTTGTTTAAGACCATATAAGACTTTATTCTATTTATAGACATAATGCGGAAACTTATGATCAATAAATCATTTTGGTTGTTCAACGTAAGCTTCCTCTTGAAGTATTACATTCAAGAAAGCACTCTTGACGTCCATTTGATATAATTTCAATCATGAAGTGCAAGCAACAACCAGAAGGATTCTAATAATTCCAGTCGAGCTACCGGGACAAACGTCTCATTAAAGTCAACTCATTCAACCTGAGTATATCCTTGGATAACTAACATAGCCTTGTTCCTAGTTATGGTACCTTGATCATCGGTTTTATTCTTAAATATTCACTTAGTACCTATAACATTACAATCATCAGGCATAGGAACTAAATAGTATACGTTATTTCTCACAAACTGATTTAGCTCCTCATTCATCACTAGGACTAGGGCATCTTCGACTTTCTTAGACTCAATCTGAGATACATAACTAGCAAATGTCAGGTTGTTTAAAACCCTCTTATGAAGTCTCATTTTTTTTTTTATCTAAATCCCCAATAATATTTACCTTTGAATGATTAAACTTAACTCTAGATGAAGGTTCCTTAGGAGGTTTAGTTTTATCATCAGGTGAGGACTCCTTATTAGATGTATCTAGACCTTTAGAAGTGTGTGAGGGATCTGGAATTGAAGTTTCTTTAGATTTAGTTACTTTGACGGGATCTACACTCGAGTGATCTAACTTTTCCCAGTCTTCTCCAATCTCCCCCTCACTACAAGCATCATCTACCATGACATTGATGGGCTCCATCCAACCCGTGTTCGAGAATTGTATACTCGAGTCTCGATAGGCTCAACTATTTCTAGAGTATCCTAGGAAAACTTCATCGCTCGCCTGCCGCCCTGTCCTTGCTCGAGCGATAACCTGTCGCTCGCCTGTCGCTGATCCCTTGCTCGAGCGACGGTGTCATCCGAAAAGTTTTAATTAGCATTTTTTAGGGTTTTTGTCCGATCCATTCAACCCTAAACCTACAATATAAATACCAGCATGCCTCTGAACGATTTTTTCTACGGTTGAACATTGAGATAACTCATATTTCTCCATATCTTCTTCATCAAATTCATCCACAGCCTTCAACTTTCTTAGTTTGATTTGTTCTTGGCGGTGAAAAATATCAAATTCACTTAAACCAAACACCAAAAACCATTACTTCCAAAACATCTATCAGAGTTCTGAAGATCAAGAGAATGTAATTGGAGTTCCAGTTGTTGGAGAACACTGAGTTCTTCATTGATCCACAGAAGATATACGAATTCATAAATTCGGGAGGAGCACGCATTCTATGAGAGCTTCGAAAATTGCAGCTGGGAGTTGGTGTAGGAGCTCGCAATCGAGGAGGCTGTGGAAATTACAGTCAGGATATCAGAAAGTACTAGTGGTAGTCGTGTTTGACAGACCGTAAGTTTAAATTCGTTTATAGTGGATTTTTGACTGGTAAAGTGTTCAGAGTTTTTACCAAATTGAGGTTTCTCCGTGATCATTCTGTGCGTTATTTATTATTTTCATATGATTGCGGCAGTTTAACATAGGAAAATTAGATTGATTGATTAACCATCTAGAGATAATTAAAAATGACTTGTTGCTTGTTAATTATTATTTTTTAATTCCGCATAATCACATATTCACCCCCTCTAAGTGTAATTTGGGGCGAGCCTTGTAATTTCAGACTACCCATTTCGATTATATTGCATTGGGAAAAGGGAAATATCATATGTACCATATTTTAAGAATAAAATTAAAAAATATATATCAAAATTATATAATTTTTTTCATAAATGGTCATAAATTAATATTATATTTCCTAAAATTATAAATTTATATATTTAAACAAGAGAATAATGTGATTTAAATTGAGGATTAATAAATGATAATAAGTAATTATTTTCTCTCATCATACCATTTCCTAAAAAAACACAATCATCTTCCTTCCAACAAATCCTAAAACCCAAAATAGAATACCGGACTTCAATGACTTCATTATCCAGAATAGATGAAGAAAATGGCCACAAATTCCTAACATGATTTGTCCAAAAATAATTGCTTCCTTCTTGTCCACGGTTTCTCCAGAATGATTGATTACAATTTCTATGTCCAATTATACATCTACTGGTGAAGTCCATAATCGAACAATCAATTTTAAACAATTGCTCCGATCACAGGCTTTCGATCATTTCGTGCTAAAAATGTGACTTTGATCTAATATGTTGTCTAATTGTGACATACATGTTGTGCGACTCATAATCACTAAACTGTGACAATCTGTAATTTCAAGCATGCATTTACAATTTAAGAATATGATTTAATACATTTTGAAAAATTATCGTTACGTTTTAGATTGTCATTACATTGTGCAACTATGACCTAAAATATTTATACTGCACTAAAATTGTAAGATTTTGTTTAATCCTTATAATTGTGAAGAATGTTAACTAATTGAGTTTAATCTGTACAATTCTAGTTACTGTCATTGAAATAATTGATTATTTTGCATGACTAAGGTTTTGATGTCGAGATGACTGTGACAAAAATGCAAAATACATAGATATATTATTCTTTCAAATCGAATGAAGAAGGTAATATGGTTTTAAAAAAAAAATACAAATAATAATGGAATCATGATTTTTTTTTTTCTCCCCATAGTAAGGCTAATGGAAATTAGGAAAATTTTAATTTTAAAAATTAAACTTCTTGTGATAAGTGGTGAATCCAAGATTGAAGGTCAGTTAGGGCGATCGTTGGCTATTAACCATTGACAGTAAATGATTGTAATAACGATTGACATTTATTAATATTTAATTAAATAATATTAAAAAAATTCAATCTATTTGTAAATGCATTAAAATGTAAAAACTATATATACGTGAAAATATAATTCAATACACCCCAAAATAATAATAAAAAATACATTATACCACTTCACTCCGTAACTATAAACTCAGACAACTGCATTCTATGGAGTCTCACAAATTCCTCAATTTATCATTTTCATTTATTACATATTCACAATTCAAAAATATCACATATTCTCAAATTCACAAAATTCCAAATTCTCAGAAATCATAAAAAAAATGATAAATTATAAATCATAACTCATAAATGATAAATCAAAAAATAAACTAAAGTCTAAAAAAATGAAACAACCTAAATAAAGAAAAAAACTAATAAAACATAAAACATGTATTTAACAAGTAAATTACGATAATAGTTATTTTTATCCTAGAAGGCATTCAATCATAACGAAGTAATTAGAAAAAATAAAACCATGCAACAAAAAAAAAAAAAAATTGCCAATAAAGATTCAACAGCAAAATTGGGCAGTTAATAAACGGGGAAAGAAATACAAAATGCACTCAATCTAGGAAATGAAACTAGAAAACTATAAAAATAATAATATGTACAGTGACGGAGTTGTAGTGGGCTAGTGGTGGAGACCGAAGAGGCTCGATGTTGACGGCTACTCGTCGACAATTGATCATCGAGCAGAGGCTGAGTTGAGTGCACAGCGAGAGGGATAGGGTTTGCCGGTTTGCAATTGCTTGGTTTGTTCTCTAATTTTGCAAATTGCAATTGAAACAATACAAAACCATTAAATCATCGGCCTGAATCCAATGGATTGGCCGATTGAGCCATTGTTAATTTTTAAAAGGTCAAACGAAAAGACCCACAATTTAAAAAAAAATAAAAATGGGAAAAGGCTCAATACACAACTGTCATCTTCCAAACCTTCAAGTTTCCTCCCGACCATCCTTGAGCCATCGCTTCAAGTTTCCTCTCGACTCCTGACGGAGACGGTTAATTCTGGCAGAGCTAGCACCCGATGAGGCCGCCCGTGTTGGCTCCTCCGGTGCTTGTGATATTATCCCAATTATCATTATTCATGAAAATAAAAAAATAAATACTAGTAATAAATTTAAATTAGTGTTTCCATAATAAATTCCTATTTTGACGCCTCTTATCTATTTATTTCCTAACTATATAAAAGAGGCAGTTTTTTTGACAAGTGTTGAATTCTCCCATCGTCAACCAAAACGACGTTGTTTAAACATTGAAATCAAATTCCATTGCAGAAAGTTCCCAGAAGCAATTGGCGTTCTGTTCCTTGCGAAAAATGGTTGTTTAAATTTTACATATGATCTATGATAATAGAGATTGATATTGCCTTCACTTTAAAAAAAAAAAAAAAAATTTCAGTTCCGTGCTCCCAGCTCCGTGCTCCCGTGCGATCACGGAGACGCCGCGCATGAAAGCCTAAAAGCTTCTACTCCCCTCTTTAACTCTCTTTATATATAAACTCAGCTTCACTTTCTTCATTTTGCTCGTACAAAATTGAATTCTATTTTCTCTAAATTCTAGCTTTCAATGGAAAAGCGTTTGCTCCCAACTCTCAACAGAGTCCTCATGGAAAAAATATTGCCCCCTTCCAAAACCACTGTTGGTATTCTCCTCCCAGAGAAGTCCTCCAAGGTACTGTTGAATTTATATGTCTATTGATTTTCTTCAAAATAAAGCATTTATTTTCTGTGGTCTTCAGTTGTCTGCTTTTCTTTATCATAAAAGGGCATTGTCGTTATAAAACAACTTAGTTATTAAGACTTCATTGGCACAAACATGATATCGTGTGCCATATGTTTGGTATTGTTGTTCTTCGTAATTGTGCCTGCTGTATCATTTGTACGTACTGTCAATTGTCAGGAAATTATTAGGTCTTCCTTTGGCTAAACATTTCATGTTGAATTTCATTCTGTTTGATTGACAAATGGGCTATGTTGAATAAGAAGCACTATGAGGCTACTCATGTTTCCATTTAGCTTGTTTATTGAGGAACAATTCTTTATGTTTCGCCTTTTCCTGATATGATGAAATTCTGTAGCTTGCGTTCTTAGTTTCCTAGAACAGAAATATGCTGTACTTGAATATTTGGGATGTTGACATTACCTTACTTCTAGTGCAATCTTCAAACAAAGATTTCGTCCAAAATTTGTGTAAAATGACTAAAAACCACTCAACGCTACTAGATAGCCATCTAAAGTACAACACGTACATCCACTAGTCTTTATACAAGAATTGGCTTATTTTCAGGTTTAAACCATTCGTACAGAATGATTTAAACAGATGTTGAACATAATACTCACATGGGGGCGTGAGCAAAATATTGTCAAAAAATTACCCATCTCTCTTATTCTGTTCAAGATCTGTACAAATGAGTCTCTACGTGTGGTGCATCTCTTATTTTCACGACGCTAATTTCGTCCTACGGGCAAAAAATCAAAGGAAAATCTTATCTTCTTCATTCAGCGACACGTGTCCATCAAACAAATCAATCTCCTACTCGTCATTTTTCTACCATGGAGGTTGGAGGCCACATAGTGTTACTCAAATTCCAGTGACACGGCGTCGTATGCACCCACCTTGCCCTTGCTCAGTACACATATATAGCTAACCAGAATTAGAAAAACACAAACAGGAAAATGCTGAGAATTGGCGGGAAAGGAGGCGGAGGAGTTGGTCAGCTACTGGCGGCGGTTGCGGCAGCGCTACTGCTCCGCCTTTTCTCAGCACCCGGACCAGTAGTTCTTCCCGAGAACGTCCCCGATGAAGAGGAAGGAGACCACGAAGCTCCGGTCAAAGGAAAGGTTTCGCCGGTTACTATTAAATGGACTAACATCAACTGTTCACTCTCCGATAAATCCTCTAAATCAGTAAGTATGCATAATATAACTTATAGAGTAAGTGCATATATCATGCAAATTTTTTTTTTTTGTATTGGAACTGTAAGTAGCAGTATAAGTTTAAAGCTTATTTGATTGTGGTGGAAATCAAGTCTTTTTCTTGGTTTAGTTATTGGTCCTGAGGTCAATAAATGTTATAGATTCCAAAAGTGTGCTGCATTTAGAATTTGGAAGAGAGTGGAATAAGAAAAAAAATTGAATACTGTAATAAAGTAGAAGCTGAAAATTTTGATTGAATGGCTGATTATTCTGACTGATTTTGGTTAAATTCGGTCAAAAATGATTTACAATTAAACGCTACAGATACTTGAAATTTAGGAACATGGATGCCACTAAAGATAAAAATTACTTACAAATGAGTAGTTGTGATTATGTTTTTTGTTGTGTTAATAATGTGTCTAATCCTAAATTGGGAAAATATGAGTTATATAAATAATATAGGATTATAATAGTACAGAAAGTAGAAATTAATTTTGCGTGGAACTCGTAGACATAGATTTGTAAAATCTTATATTTGGATGTTTCACTTCACTTTGAAATTTTGTCTCCTTTTTCCTCTTTAGAAAACACTTAGATATGTAAGCTCTTAAGGGTAATGTTTTTGACTTTTAGAGTTTCATCGCTTATTTTGTTGTCTTGAAATTGAGGCTTTAAGAATTAGATTCTATTTCAATGAGTATTTTATGAGTGTGAATGGAAATTTAGGTCGTCATTTCGATTTTTAGGTGCGGTTTTTGCTGCAAAATGTTAACGGAGAAGCGAAACCTGGTAGATTACTTGCAATTATGGGACCATCTGGATCAGGGAAGACAACCCTGCTCAATGTTCTGGCAGGTCAGATAGTGGCATCACCGAGATTGCATTTGTCGGGCCTTTTGGAGGTTAATGGGCAACCATTCTCAAACAAAGCTTACAAGTATGTGAAAACTACAATATCATGCAGCTTACAACCTTTCAGAGGCTTCTCATGATTGACTTCTCTTGCACAATTTAAATTTTTTGGGAATTTGAGGTCTTTGAGTGATGAATAACCTGTCTGTTGCAGGTTCGCCTATGTTAGGCAGGAAGATCTTTTCTTTTCACAGTTGACCGTTCGAGAAACACTTTCTCTTGCAGCTGAACTCCAGCTGCAGGGAATATCTTCAGTGGATGAGAGAGACGAATATGTGAATGATCTCCTTTTGAAACTAGGCCTTGTAAGAATGCCTTTATTTTTCTTTGAATTTCATTTGTGTAAGATGGTTTTGCATTCAAATTTAGAAACGCTAGACATTATGTTCTGCTTTTCCATCCATCTTCCATTTACTGTTATTGATTCATTGACTATAATTCTTGCCATTTAATACATAATTTACTGATAAGTTTGATTCAAATCCTCGAGGCATTAGTGATCTTGACAATTGAATTCATTAAGCATACACGGTCAACTTGCAAGTGCTTAAACTTATCGAAAATCTGCAACCATCGGAAGCTGGAGACATTCAGTCTAGGGGTTCCAGCTTAAAATTTCAACCTTGTTAAAAGGAGTAGCCCCCACAAGACTCCTTTGAGATTTTATACGGATCGAATTGCTTGTTTGAGCCTTTTAGGTCTGACCTATATTGTCTTTGGGTTCCAATTTTTAAGGTCATCCTTGTTAAGAGGAGTTGATAATTCTTTCGTATTTAAAGTATGTGGGATATACCTTTAAGTGGTGGTAGGTGATGTTACTCCATTTTTATTTGAGGTTATTGTAGAAGAGGCAGAATAATGCCAAGTTTTATAGATCTTTAGATTTCTCTTACATTGTATAGAGTGATGGCTTTGTATTTGTAGTCTAGTGTCTTAGAAGAGCCATGCTATTGCAACTGCAGGGTCCTGCCATGTAGCAGGTAAACTGTCACATTTTGTAAGTTTGGATGTGCTATACCTGTTTTTCGTGTTTGGTAGGCTTCTGACCCATATCAGTGTCAACAATGAATGCCGAGCTGAGAAATATATACTAAGCTGGCTTCTATGTCCAAGATTTTTTGTCTAGTTTCAGGGATTCCTTTACGCACTGCACGATACAAGCTTGGACCTTCCTAGCCTGAGCTAGGCCACGGTATTGAGCTTGATAGTGCCACGGCTTACTCCCTTCAATTGTTTTGAGGACTAGTATATTACTTTTAGCTTTCTGATTGGCCATTTTATTTTCTGTGCATAACTTTACCTATCATGACGGGTCGGTATGCCTCGAGATGGCACATGGATGGCCACATAGGATTTAGTATGGCAAAAGATATTATCTTTGCTTTCAGATCAAGAATAAGACACGCTCATAATGCATTAATGCAGAATGACTTTAGTTCTTTCAGTCCAATCAGTTTCTGCCGCTTGAATAATTGAAAGTGAACTACCTCACTTAAAAGTAAAAGCTATAGCTCCTGTTCATTTCTTTTTCTTTGCTTGCACTTTTGTCATTTCTCTTAAAGGTCAGTTGCGCTGATTCGCGTATTGGGGATGCAAAAGTGCGTGGAATCAGTGGTGGTGAAAAGAAAAGATTGTCACTTGCATGTGAGCTGATTGCTAGTCCTTCTGTCATTTTTGCTGATGAACCTACGACTGGTATGTTATATTTCATAACTCTTTTTAGTTTTATCTAATTCAAAATTTCAGTTATGTTTGAAAGTTCAGAATTTTTCTTAAGACGGTGCAAACCAATTTCATTTTACATTAAAAGATGTTTTAGAAATAGTTCTTTAACTAGTAGCTGATATAGGGAGAAATCTATTTGTGAAAGCAGCTCTTTCAAAAGAATATGCCCATGTGTGAAGTGTACGCATACAGAATGTTCAAATGATGAAATAAGTACATGTTATCTGAATACAAATGTATGATTATGCCTGTGAATCATACTGACCTAAACATCATGATTGCCTTTGTCTGTAAATCTATGTAAAGAGAACTATGTTGGAATATTTTGAGTTTTGAACACGATCGAGCCTCAGAACCTTAATTAAAACAAGATTAGGGCAGTTCAAGCTTAACAAAAGCATGCTGGATTGAGCTTGAGCTTGAGCTGTTTCTTTTATGTTCTTTTGGCTTTTCACTTTTGTTTTGATTTTGTAGTTTCAAGGTCCAACCTGAACACATCATGAGGTGAAACTTGAAGTTAGGACGAAGTGACTGGGGCTAATTTTGTGGAGTCCTATCCTTTCTCTTTATCTGTAATCCTAGTGGAAATTTGACTAACTACTTATTTGCACTTCACTTATATAATTGGGTGTTGATTTTTTATTTATTTATTTATTCTTTTTTTTTTCTTGCACAAATCAAGGGGTTCGCTATCATATAGTGTCTAAAGAGTGTCAATGTCTGACATGGACATGTAGCTTTCCTGAGTATGTGCATGATTGTTAGTGCGATACACACATCATTGTAGCTTCACTCATGCTCTTTCCATCTTGTAATATCAATCAAACGGTGTGCATTTCTTCTTTTACCTTTTTCTTTGAAACATCATTTTTTAATTAAAGATTCTGGTATGTCTAAATTCTCAACTTCATAACTGTATTCGTAAATTTATGGCAGAAATTAGCTGTAACATTTAACTGATCTAGTCAATGCTTCCCCCGAATCTGCTTAATAACTTGCAAACCCCGCTTTTTAGAACTAGTTACCACGTTTTGAAACATTTCTGCAGTATTTAGATTTCCACATTGCAACAGCTAAGTCCCTTCTTTCCTTGCTATTGTCACGTTGCTCTTCGGTCTTTTTTTCTCATGACAGATAAATAATGCAGTAATGTTTAATTTGTGTTGATTACTTATAAAACTGATGCTTTCAGGACTTGATGCCTTCCAGGCAGAGAAAGTGATGGAAACCTTACGACAACTTGCACAGGATGGGCACACTGTGATTTGCTCTATACACCAGCCTAGAAGTTCAGTTTATGAAAAATTTGATGACATCGTGTTACTCACAGAAGGCGCACTTGTTTATGCTGGTCCTGCAAGTGATGAAGTATTGGTTTACTTTTCAGAATTTGGGTGAGTTATGGGATGCTCTTTCATGTACACTTATCATACCAGGTTGAAATTGTTCAGGTTGCTGTTATTCCGTGTGAAATATGGGACTAACTGCATATATGTGTGTGGATCCAATTCCTTGTATATATAAAAGGAGGTTATGAGTAGGATTTCTGAGTACAGTTGGGCGTGGCAACCTTCTTGCATATGACTTACACCCGAATTTTTCCTGTTATGTTTCTCCAATTTCAAATATTAAGTTTTTGTGATAATATATAAATAAGACAATCCACTTCTTTTGATGCTCGATAATATTTAGTACATTTAAATATCCATCATATTTGTATATGATTTATTTTCTACAAGAGGAGGTCAGGAGATAAAAATAAATAGTCAAGTATTTAAGCAGCCACAAGTTTCTAATCACAGAATGCATGTAAGAATCAGCTTGATGTTAGTTCTGAGTTATAGTAAGAACTAAGTTCACCCATTGATGAATCCTTCTACACTTTTGGTAATCCATATCACAAATGTAGTTATCTGATACTGGATCAAAGAAGTTCTCTTTAAGATATAATTACAGGCTTGAACTGAGTCAAAAACATTTTGGTTATGACACTTTAAATAACATATTTTTTTTTTCGTACAGTTCTTTCAAAATTTACACATCGTATTTCTTATACCTTTTTCAAATCCTTTGCAAACGTGACATTTTTTCAACCAGGATTTTCCCTATAGATTTCACAAATCCCTTTTCTGTCCGGTATCAGAAAAATTAAATGTCTCCTGTAATTTCTATGGATATTCCATCAAAATCAGCAATAATCTCATTCATGTTTTTCTGAAGAAATACGCTAAGCTGATTTGATTCTTAGGACTTGACCAAAGAGCAACTCACCAAAGAGCTATATTGTCAATTCTTTACCTTTATATATCATTAGGCTGATGGTTAATCATTTTTAATAAGAGTATTCTTGTTAGTTTTCATAAATGGAGACAATTTACATTTGACTCTTTACAAGATAAACAGCATCAACAGAATAGGGACAAGTATACACTTTAAATCGTTCTCTCTGCAGAATGATGTCATGTTTTTATTGATATGTTGGTGGTGTACTGTATGTTCAAGTATCCTTATTAACTTATTTTCACTTGATTATTCTACCGTCACTTTGATGATCTATATTTAGTCACATACTCCTTTTTATGTTGATGGGGTTGCTACTTCATACTGTTAACTAAGTGCTGATCAAGTCAATAATTAAATGACAGGTATATTTGTCCCGATCATGTAAATCCCGCTGAATTTTTGGCTGATCTTATATCAGTAGACTATACTTCTGCCGAGAGTGTCAATGCTTCTCAGAAAAGGATAGATAGTCTCGTTGAGTCATTTGCTGAGCAGACATCATTAACTCTATATACAACTCCACTTACCAGGGAGGATCTTAAGAACAACATAAACTCAAGGAAGAGAACTGTTGTTAAAAGGAAAGGTGGTTGGTGGAGGCAGTTCTGGCTGCTACTTAAACGTGCATGGATGCAGGTGGAACTCATAAGTTTTTTACTTATTAAAGAATTCTGCAGTTTATTAGAATCCTTTCATTTGAGGGATTCTAAGGTCATGCAGTGTACGCTAGCATGGAAAAGCAGTCAAATGGAAAATGAATCTCCATAATATGAATGCCAGATTAAGCTCGTATTTGATGTAGGTTAAAATCAGATTTTTAGTAGATTTTGAAAGTTGATGAAATGTGTGGTTTCTGGATCCTATGAAATGTGGGGTTAAATTTAATTGTTGATTTTCAATTGAGATTTTAATTTGATCCAAACCAAACGGGCTAAATGAAAGGATAACAGAAATTAGTGGACTTATTGAGGGATAGACAAACTCATAATATGGCCCTGGCATACTGTGATTAGAATATACGGATGGTAGTATTTGCTGGATTTTTAACTTATGCTGCATATGAAATAAAATGATCAGTAAACAAGATTCTGCAGTCCAAAATATTGCGTATCTTTACTCTTGTTTTACTATTGACACATCTCTTTTAATAGTTAGTTCCTCCTTCCTGCTGGAGAGACCACCTTTTTTTCTTTCTTCTGTGAAGGAGGATGGTGTTTGGGTTGCTAGCTGAATTTTAAACGACGTTCATGCCAACTTTCCACTTTTCTTATTTTTCCTTTCTATCCTGATCCTGATGAATTAAGTCAATAAAGAAAATTCAAAACAATCTAATAGCTGCACATGGCTGACATTGTAGATTCTCATAGGCTGTTATGGAATTGCTTATCAGACTGTCGACCTCCCTTTCTGCATATGTTTAGAACTCATTATTTGACTGGACATTTTGTGTTCTTTTTTTTTGTTTTGTTTTGCTTGCCCTATTTGGTTGATACTTGCCCATCAATAAAAGGCTTCTCGTGATGGCCCAACAAACAAAGTTCGAGCAAGAATGTCGATTGCATCAGCTCTCATATTTGGTTCTGTCTTCTGGAGGATGGGTAGATCACAGACATCAATACAAGATAGAATGGGATTGCTTCAGGTATGACATTTACCTCAGCTTGTTTGAGATCCAAACTTGTCTTTTTTTATGAATGTGCTAAGATCATTTATTCTGGTTGCAATTTAGTCTAATATCAGCATATATTTGCAGTACAATTGTGAAGAGGGCTCGGCATTACCCTCTTTCTATTTTATACACTCCCATCACAAAGTACCCTACTAATATATATCTAGCCCCACTTGACACATACAATTCTCCTGACTAATTGAATGCAACTAAATGTTATGGGGACCCAAGTTATTGCAAAGGAACTCTTATCCAATGGCACAATCTAGAAAATAAATTCTGCAATACCAAATGCTTGTTGAAATAATTGTTTCTGGCATTGCTGGAGTAACTTCTAGTGTTCTTGTTGCTTTAATTGAAATGATCTCGAATTCTGTTGATGGAGCTTCAACTCACGCTTTTGTTTATGCCCTGGACTATGAATGTTCTTATGAATCTTAAATTTTCTTTTTAAAATTAAATAATCTCTTTTCTCTCCCTTATCTCTTCTTAGAAAATTCTTACAAGCATAGACATACTGAACAAATAGAGTATATAAGAGCAAGTGGACCATTTTCTTTGAAGTCCAGGTCTGGATTTTGAAGTTGTAGATCTTTAAAATGTGTGTTCTTTGTAAATTTTTATATATTTATTTATTTTTTCAAATCACATCATCTTATATCTTATCCACCCCCCCCCCCCCCCCCCCCCCCCCCCCCCCCCCCCCCCCCCCCCCCCCCCCCCCCCCCNCCCCCCCCCCCCCTTTATTTTTTTGAAATACTCAAAGCAGTGACTATTATCTGATTTATGATGGATCATTATAACACAACACAATTTGCTTGGAACTTGAGGCTTTTTGGAAAGAGATATGTATGCCCAATAAGGGGTGTGTAAATACACTTCTGTATGGGTTTTTGTCCCCAGTGTTGATGTAGAGCTGTACTATATATCCTATGAATGTACTGCCCACGAGGTCATGGATGTGAATTTTCTTGGTTTTTGAAGTTGGGTGTTATAATTTGTTTACTCTTCTTGGATATTACACCCGGTTCTAACCCACATATCCTTCAAACTTCTTTTAAGTCTTTTCGGTAATTTATATCTTTTGAGTTGAATGGCGTAATTCTAAAGCTCATAGAATGTTCTTGATCTTTAGTTTTCATGTCCACGCATGCAATTAAATTGAGTCAATTCTCCGTGAACTGCTCTTCCTGCTAAATGGGGGACAGAAATAAGCATACGAGTATAGCTTTGATCACCATACAACTTTATATGAGGTATACTATGATAAAGGATGTTTGAGTCTTCAATTAGGTCTCTTATACCTTGGTTTTATATTGCCCTATCCTTCAGGTTGCTGCTATAAACACTGCGATGGCTGCACTTACAAAGACTGTAAGTGTCTTCCCTATGGAACGTGCAATTGTTGACAGGGAGAGAGCCAAGGGATCCTATTCACTGGGACCATATCTACTCTCAAAATTGTTAGCTGAGATTCCCGTTGGAGCAGCATTCCCATTGCTGTTTGGTACCATTTTGTACCCCATGGCTCGTCTTCATCCTACCATGTCAAGGTTGGGTTTTTCTTATATTTAACCACAGCATCTTGTAAGTTTGCTGACCTTGAATGATACTTTGGAGGGTATTTAACATAGTATCTCCCTGTTACGAGATGGAGCATGTTGTTGTGAGGAAGATGTCCCTCTTGATTGAATGGAGATAATACACAATTCCCTGAAACCCAAACGATAAACGTGAAGTGAAATCTTTTAAATTTTTTGGACCATGTTTAGCTTCATGCTTTTGTTATCGCTAAGCATAGGATATTTCTATGCATGTTCTATTTGTTAAATAGCCAAGGATGCAGGGAATAACAGAAAAAGAATGAATTACTCACTCAGTGATCCCTCTATAGTTGACGAGGATCCTGCAGTTAGAATTGTTGTATTATTTTTTGGTAATCAATTTGATAATCATCAAAAAACTTGTTTAGGTTCTGTTCTTAATTTCTTAGTTGTAGGCAAGAAGATACATAACCTTAAGTTTCACTCAACATAAAATCATATACATTTTTAAGTCCATAGAGAATTAATTTGCATTTGTCAAAACAAAAGGTAATGTGCATGGTGGTCATCATTTACATGCACCAGAAAGACCATTGACACTGTCTCAGTATAACAACTTAACTGGATACGGTATAAAGCAATTGCACAACCTTGAACTTTTCTCATTTTACTAATTGGGGTATGATGCAAAAGCTGAATTTATAAGTAAAATGTTTTGCCATTAGACATTGCATAGAGAATAATTACTTGGATAAGTTGTACAGTATTTTCTGAAAACTAACGATAAAGTTTGGCTTTCTAGATTTGGGAGGTTTTGTGGAATAGTAACCACCGAGTCCTTTGCTGCATCTGCAATGGGCCTAACTGTGGGAGCTATGGTTCCAACCACTGAAGCAGCATTGGCCTTAGGACCATCTCTTATGACAGTTTTCATTGTATTTGGAGGCTACTATGTCAATGCAGAGAACACGCCAATCATTTTTCGGTGGATTCCCCGCGTTTCTCTCATAAGATGGTAATTCTATTATAGTTATTTGCAATATGCTTTGTGGTTTGTTTGAGTGGAGGAGAGGTCAATCCTCTCCTTCCCCTTGGACAATTGCATAAAAAGTAGAGTCTAATATTTGCTGTTACTTTCAGGGGATTTCAAGGGCTTTGCATAAACGAATTTACTGGCCTTCAATTTGATCATCAGCACTCATTTGATATACAATCTGGTGAACAAGTGAGTGAAGACTATACATTCTATTTTACATCTTATCATTTTCTAGTTACCATGAAAGAGTTTAATTTCGTTAACAAAAGAGTTGTGATATTGCATTATGTTGATTCAATATTCTTCGTATCACTTTCCGGTTGGTATCCAACTTCTGTGACCTACATGGGGATCTCATTTTTCTTCTATTTCGGCTGATTAAACATAGAATATTCTCTTTTAATTCTTTTTTGTTGCTCGACTGCCTTCTTGCATATTCTCTGTATTTGCATTACTGTAGGTCCGTGGGCGGTAGTCCCTTACTACCCACTAGGTTTCCTGCTGAACCAACCACCATCCCACTGCAGTTCTTGTTTATTGACCAAGCAATGTGCCTCGGTTCTCTCTTGGCTTTCTCCTTTTGGCAAAATGCTGGTTTAGGTCCTCTTTCCTCTGGCCTCCGCAGGCACTTTTTCTTTTCTCTAGCCTCTTGATGGTGTAAGACTTGGTGTACTTGTATGTGTTTTTAGTTCTTTTTTGACTCAAAACGGTCTCACCAGCAAATTAGACCCTGTCGCTACCTTCTTCAAAATTGCCTACACCTTCTGAAAAGCTTTCTTAGTTGCAAGCACTACCTTCTTTAGTGGATTCAGGCTTAGCAACAAGCTTTGTCTTAACATACTTGGTCTTTGCATTGGATTTGAGAGGACAACCTTTTATCCTTAATTGAGTTCTGCTTGTGGAGACCTTTGTCTTGGGGATAGGAGGAAGCTTCGTCGAGGAGGCAGCAGCAAACTTAAAACTTGATGATGAGCAAACAAGAGTGGTGTTTGACGAGTGGTCCTCTCATCATTAGTTATATTATTCAACTCTTTTCAAGACAGATGAAGTCTAGATTCCTTGATTTACATTTCAAATATCATCTTGCCTTTTTTTTCGCGATTCTGAGTTTAAGGGGAATGTTGACCTATATTAGTACATTTCTACTATCCAAACTTCACTTGGTTTCAATTCTACCAACTTGAGCTAGCGTGAGGATGTTAGACTCTGGGATTTTAACTCTTGATTGTCGCAATTGGAGTTAATCTTCCCTCGACTATCCTACGAAATACTGAAGTCAATCAAATTCCAATAAATTCGGATTAATCATTTCCTTCCATATATTTTTATAACTAAGGGCCAGCGCAGAAGAACAGTGCATTTTTATTTTTACTACTTCATTTTATCCAATTTTTTCTTTCTTTTACGGGCGTTCCCCTTTTCAGGCACTTGAACGGCTTTCCTTTGGAGGCAGTCGGATTAGAGATACAGTGATAGCTCAAAGTAGAATACTTTTGTTTTGGTATTACACTACTTTCCTCCTCCTGGAGAAAAATAAACCCAAGTACCAGCAACTTGAGCCTCCACCTCGTGATCAAATAGAAACATCTACAAAGCTTGAGCCTCTTGAAACTGATCCTGCGGAACCATACGACCAACCTGAATCTCCCCTTCTTGAGCAAGGTAAACCCAACCAGAAGCTTGATTCTTCTCCTCCATCTGATCCACTTAGTCTGTTTAACCTTGAAGGTTTGTAATTACTTGGACAGCTGATGATGTTAATAGAGATTGTGCCACTTTCTATTATTTATCTCATACAGGTGCTAATCCAAAGGAGATGCTTGTGCAATAATGGAGGTCACGTCTTTTTCTCAGCTAATGATCTATTTTCCCTCTTTGTTTTTTTTTTTTTTTTGAATAGTGAGAAATTTGGTGGATGTTGTAACTAAACTCCAGAACTTAGGCACCCTCCATGTTATATTAATGTGTCGAAAATATCTTAAAATTCAATAATTTGGTAGAGCTATTTACCATCGCTGTAATACCTATTTTTGATTAAATAGATGATTCTGGACGTAAAAATTGGCAATTTGATGTATACAAAAATAATTTTAGTGCTCGTTTATACATAACACACTATGGGCACGTTTGATATGCAATGTTATATTTTCTGTTTGTGTAATTGAATAAGATTTTAATTTGTGTTGGTGACTGCAATTTTCAGGTGAGTTGCATCTGACTACGATTCCAGGTTTTCATCACAGACAATATAGATTTAAGGATAATTCTACTTGTACATTATGTCATCCATTACAAGTAGCACAACCCTAGATTTAAAATAATCCTAGTAAAGAATTTGAGGGAACGTTTGATTTAATTAATGTTTTATGATTGGTTGTCACATGACATCCAAGAGTCAAGTCCCGAATGAGTTTGATTGCTATAAAATATACCCCAAACATTCTTTAAAATAACCTCATCACACCTCCGATTTTAAATTTTTTTTTATTATTCTGGAATGAATTCGAACTCTTTTTTTTTTTTTCATTTGATTCAGTTCTTGTATCGCTGGAAACTTCAAAAGATATTTACGGTTAAGCATATCGACTATCATTCAATATTGAGCTATTTGAAATAAAAAATACTTTGTATTTTAATAGTTTCGAAAACAAAAAGATTGCTTAACGTAGGATCGTACCATGAATAGAAATAATTGAAGTTATAATAATGTTTTAGAAGTTAAAACAACACAAACAATTCGCTCAAGACAAACTTAAAAAGTTGAGATTGACGCGTTTGCTTTTCCTATTTAATAAACACGCTTAAGGATCATAAAGGACGGTTATATTTAAAATATATTTGGATTGTTTTCTTCCAAATCCATTGTATCTATTTATCATACAAATCTAAAAGCCAAAAGTCAACGATTCTCTTCGAATAAACATTCTTTTTAAAGAATATAATAAATACTATGTCCCTGTTTTTGTGGTGTGGCTTGAAATTTTGATAAAAAGTAAAGTCAAAGTTAATAGTTAACTATACATTTCATGGGTCACAATTTTTATCAACGAATTTCATTAATTTTTATCAAAATCAACTAAAAATCTGATTTAAATTATGCCAAACGTGGAATATATGTATAAATTGAGAATTATTTCCATGTAATCCAACAAGTGATCGATCTGGAGTGAAATCGTAACGTCAATTAAATATATAAATTGTCAGTTTATGAATAGCATTGTTGGACCCTGTTTGATCCACATTCTTACAAAAAATCATTTTTTCAAAACTTATTTTCAACCACACATTCTTCAATAAAATAATATTATCCGCAAATTTAAAATTTTTCCTTATTTTTTAACTACATATTTTTCATCAACTCACAATTTGAAATACATTCTACACTTAATAATGTGCATCAAACGGTCTTGGTAATATTCCTATGATTATCGCCGAATGTCCTTTTGCCTTAGACAGCTATTTCCCCCGTAATTACACCATCACAAAACACGCCAAATCCCAATTGCTCAATTAATCCATCACACGGAATCTCGAATCATTCTGCTCTATAAATACACGTCCCCACAAACTTATCGTTATTTCTGTTCTATCTAGATACATATACATACAACTCAAATCATATTTGTTAGAAATTATCTCGACGAAAACAATGCAAACAACTTCCCTTCCATCCCTCCAGTGTTCACTTCCATTTTCAGGCAATTTTATGCCTAAAAAACCATCTCCCAGTCGACGAGAAAGAGTTTACAGTCCAGTTTTTGCAGTGAAAAAAGATGCAGGACATGATAAAGGGCAACAGAAAGGAAGATTGGTTGATGAAAACATGATTCTTCTTAGAATGAGAATACATGATCAGAAGATGGCCGAGGAAAATCACTCGCCGCCGGCGAATTGGATGGAGTGGGAGAAGAAATGGTACGTGAATTATGATTCAGATGTATTTGAAGCAGTAGGGTTGTTGCAGAATTTGCTGATGGATAGTAGGCCAGGCTTGGTTTTGGGAGTGGTGTCTCTTATGATATTGAGTGGATCGACATCAGTGGCTCTTCTACTTTGCTATCTGGTCGACATTTTCAAGGGGATTAGTTTCTGATTTAACGACTTGTTGTTTTACATATTTATAGCTTATTTATGTTTAGAGATATTCATGAAATATTGGTATGCTAACATGCGAAAGTATAGGAAGTGATTTTGATGTAATAAAATTATAAATCAGTTGAAAACCCATACAGCTATTTCTAAATAATAGTATTTCAGTTTTTCGTTATATGGTGGATTCTAGTATTTCTCACAATCATATGAACGAAATTTGAGCAACACTAGTTCGTGTGTACGAACAAGACCTTGCGTTAGATTTTGTCTCTACTTCATTTTATTTTATTTTTTTGGATAAAATAGTAGCTTGCATTTGTAGAGTTAGTAAGATTTTACATTTGATTATTTATTTACTTTAAATAAGGTGTTTTTAGAATTTAAAATCAAATTCCCATTGAAACATCAAGATTACAAAGAGCAAAGAAGATATTACAAAGTGATGAGTTTAGTTAGGATATAAACAAACTTGGTAGCTTCTTTCGGTTATGGTCCGTTCCACATAATTTTTGCTTTTGCTTTTTGTAAAAAAAAAAATTATTAGGGGAAGTTATCTTAAAATTTGTTTGAAAACTAATTTCTAAAATACACTTTCGTAAAATTAATCAAATGAGTCCAAAAGCAACTTTTAAATCTCAAAATGTCAAACAACCATTTAATCATTTTTCTAAAGTGAGACTTTAGATTGTTGAGATCTAAACAATATTATCGGTTGTAGATAGAATTTATTGAAAAGTAATTTTAGATTTGAATGTGTATATTATTTGATATATATTAATGTCTCATTCAACTTATACATCACCTAGATAGCAATCCATACAATGTATTGGAGATGTTCTTAGTTGTAAAATGAAAAAAAAAAAAAAAAACTAATCCACATCCAAGAATGGATTAAATCACGATTTTTTTTTAGTTTTAGAAAAATTGTTTCACGATGATAAATTTTTATGTTAATCAATTATTTGTGAATTTGAAAAATATTTCTTGACAAAAAATGTTGGTTGTTAAACCTTTTGAGTCTGTTTGAAAATGATAAATTTGAACGATGAAATAAGTACTAAGTTTCATGAAACTAATTGCTGTTCAAAAGCTGTCAGATCAAATATATTCAAAATGACTACATGAATACATCGACAATAAAAGGTTCATAATTATATGATTGAGCTATAAAAAGAAGGATAAGAAAGATAACGACATATATGCATATTGGTTCGACTCTAATCCGAATCTACCTCCACCTTCAAAATATTTATGTAGTTTCACTCAACAAAAGTAGCAATCACAATTTTATTTTCTTTTAATTTGTTAGGATACCAAATTACAACAACTTTAAAAAATAATACAAATTTATGAATTATTTGCACACCACAGTTAATATTAATATCACAAATGTCTCTCATTGACATATTGAACATTCATAGAGGTTTTCTTTTACTATTTTTGCTTCATTGACTTCTCCATCGACAACTTTGAAAAATGATATAAATTTTATGCCTAGACATGTATGAATTTAGGACATTCATAGAGGTTTTCTTTTCCTAATTGGTCATCTAAAAATGAGAGCGAACTTGTAGTAAAAATCATAACTTCCACGCTTTTGAAAAAACAAACGCAAGGATGACCGTCAATTTCTATAGGTTTTGGTTTGAAAAATTGGCCGTATGCACGTCTATTTTATGCCAAATTTTAATCTTGATCTCCACTAGTTTGTACCAGACAACACTGTGGCTATCTCCAGCTTGTAGATTTTGTGCCAAATCCAAAATAGTATAGAAAATACGACTTCCTCACAAGTAGCCAAAAGGAACATAGAAGGGAAGAAGTTCGATTTTTCTTCAATTTCAACTATACTACTACTATTGAATAAAGGAATTCAATTTGTCTTTATGTTTGCAAATGATTACTTATTTTGATTGAATTGGTAGGGGTTAAAATCAGATCTTCAATAAATTTTAATAAAAATTGATGAAATGTGTATTAGAAAAATTATGAATGTACCATTTTTGAGCATTTAATGCTCATTAATGCTTGATTTGAATGTCCATTAATGCTATGATATGACGATTTAATTTGTGTACTATAAACATTGGATATATGTATATTATATTGTGTAATGTTTTAATAAAAAAAGATTTTTTTTTTTTTGAAAAGTGAGTATAAACCAATTTCTTCTACCATTAACAAACCCTAATTTTCTTACCATCTTCTTCATTCCTTCATCAAGAAAAAATTACTATTGGATTCATTTTCTATTTTGAGAGGTTAGTATGTTAGAAATTGTGTGTATTTTTATCTTATAACTGATTACTTTTGAAATGGTAAATACAACATGGTCATATTTCTTTAAAATTTTCGAAATTATTATGTAATGATTTGTTTAGTTTTTCAAATATTTTGGAATAAAGATAACAATATTCTCTATAAAATGTTATGAAAGATTTCATATTTAATGAAGTATTGAGTTATTTATTTGAGAAGATGTCATGTTGTAATTGAGAATTGATGATCATCATTAATGTTTTGAATAATTTCTTCCAATCAAACCTAATAAATGTTTTGAATGATTGTATCTATAAAGATTTACTATGCAAATTATTTGGGAAGAAGATTTTGTCATTTGGTTGTATAATATTGATGATCACACTTAATGTTATGAAAATTTTGTTCCAATCACACCCACATTAAATGTTTCCCGTCAGTTCCGACAGTTCAATTATCGAATTCGACATTTTGAAACTATCGGAATAGACATTTCAAGTGTTGATTTCACCTGTTTGCTAGTGTATGGATTTAAATTTTCAAATGTGCCACTTTCATATTATTAAA
>CAIGRT010212955.1:1412-18148 GCA_903798405.1 Fraxinus platypoda
AAAAATATAAAAAAAAAAAAACAAATTAAAAAAAAAAAAAAAAAAAAAAAAAAAAAAGGAAACGTTGATAATTAGAATACGTATATACAACTCTGTCTACTTTACTTAGTACCAGAAAGTCCTCTTTTCCTTCTTACTAGATTGTAATAAATATATTTTTCTGCTCTTTATCTCCTATATATATGAGTGTGTGTGTGTGTACGCAGTAGTCCACAAAGAAAGAAGAAAGTAAAACTCTACACTACCTTCAACTCTGAATCCATTAACATTTTGGCTTTTGCAGGCATTTAACTCAGCTTATTAGTTCATTCTTTGAGAGTTGGAGATACCTTAAAACTGACACTCTGTTTAAGTAACCATTTCTTGCTTAAATTTCACATTGGACTGTGAAAAACGAAAGAGGGGGTCCCAAAAGTGTACTTGGTTCAATCAAGGGAGTGTATTTTTTTTGCTTATTTCAGATCTGGGTTCAAGAAAAAGACATATCAAAATTCAAAACAAGGTATTGTTAAAAGTGAATATTGTTTTTTGCTTATGTTGTTATTGGGTTGTATTTTTGCGTTTGGATCTGAGGAATTCCTGGCTTTCGATTTCTGGGGGGTGGTGTTTGGTTCTTGTATTAATCTTTCGTCTCATTCATTGTCCTTTATAAGCACTTCTGAACTGAAATTACCTCAGTCATGTACAACTTTTGATGTTCCTTTTCAGGAAATAGGAGAAAATGTTGACTCAGAAGCAAGTAGAAGAAGCTATAGTATCAAATTTCAATGAAACCGAACATGCAGGGAAGGAAGAAGACAAAGAAGAAGAAGAGTCCAATTTCAGTGTCAAAAGCTTCCTCTGGCATGGTGGCTCCTCATGGGATGCCTGGTTCAGTTGTGCTTCAAATCAAGTATATATCTAGTTTTTCTTTCATTGCATAGAAAATCTGCATCAGGTTTTCTTATTGATCAAAAGAATAGATTTAAAATATTAATTTATTTTGACAACTTCTTGGCAGGTGGCACAAGTACTACTAACTTTGCCATATTCTTTCTCCCAACTGGGAATGTTATCTGGAGTTTTGTTTCAAGTATTCTATGGAGTTCTTGGTAGTTGGACAGCCTATCTCATCAGTGATCTCTATATCGAATATCGAAGCAGAAAGGAGAAAGAAGGTGTTAGATTCAAGAACCATGTCATCCAGGTTTGCACCTTAGACTTTACTGAGCTAAATTATATTGTACACCTCACATGCATGTTGTGCTTAAAAATTACTTTTCTAGAAAATAATTTTATACTTGTCTTACTTAAAAATAAGTTTTGTCAAGTTGTATTGTTCTTGAATTGTAGTGGTTCGAAGTATTGGATGGGTTATTAGGTCCATACTGGAAAGCAGTGGGTTTAGCCTTCAACTGTACTTTCCTCCTCTTTGGATCTGTTATCCAACTTATAGCCTGTGCAAGGTAATAAATGCTTAAATTTTTCTTGATTACAAGCTATAATATTCATGTATTGGGATTGCATAAAGTTTGATTCTTGATTTAAACAGTAACATATATTACATTAATGATCGACTGGACAAGAGGACATGGACATATATATTTGGAGCTTGTTGTGCCACAACTGTTTTCATTCCTTCGTTTCACAACTACCGGATTTGGTCCTTTCTAGGCCTCGGAATGACCACTTATACGGCATGGTACTTAACCATAGCATCCCTTATTCACGGCCAGGTAATCAATAATCAAAGTAGATTCAATAATACTAAACAACATTAATAAAAGGAGTCGAGCCACTATCCTTTTCCTCGAAAAAAGTGTAGATAAGTAGTTAGCAAGTAAACTTTTTTCTAAATGAATGCATTTACAAACAAGGTTGAAGATGTGCAACACTCGGGTCCAGCAAAGCTAGTTCTATACTTCACCGGTGCCACCAATATATTGTATACCTTTGGTGGACATGCTGTCACTGTGTAAGCTTTTTCTTTTTTACTTATAATTAATTCCATTTGCTCAATTATTCATGAACAAATATTATCTTCTTCTGCTGCTGTTTCTGCACAGCTTCTCTTTGCAGCTTTTGCCGGTCACCCAGTGAGAGAAACTCAGACAGTATCATTAATTTTACTTTTTCTTTGATTGCAAGGAAAACGCAGTAAATTTAAGTAATTTTCTATAAAACGTGTTTAGACTCGTAAGTTACATTTTAGTGAATAACATTTATTTATTTTGAGGTATGTCATAAGTTTGAAAATATGCTATTTATCAACTTTTCTTGACGACTTCTAAGTCCTTCGCTAAATAGAGATCGGAAAAAGCTTCAAAATTTCGTTATTGTGCAAGACATGGCACCAAAAGTTCTTGTGCAGTGCACAACAATTGCTTATTGTTTCCAATTCTAAAAAGAACAATGGTCAGTAGATTCTTGCTCTGATCAGTTTCTCGTTCGTGTGAACTTTTATAGGGAAATAATGCACGCAATGTGGAAACCACAAAAGTTCAAGTACATTTACCTATTGGCCACATTATATGTTTTCACCCTGACTCTACCGTCGGCTTCGGCCGTGTATTGGGCTTTTGGCGATAAGCTGCTCAACCACTCCAATGCCTTCTCCATCCTCCCAAAGACCAGATGGCGTGATGCAGCTGTCATCCTCATGCTCATTCACCAGGTCTGCTTGTGTATGTGCGCGTGCGTGCGTGTGTTTTGAACATTCGGTACACATTACATAGTTCAGTATTGTAAACTAGCTGAACACATAACTATCTTATCTAAAAGTTGCACGAGACACAATTAATTATTTACATTGGGTGTTCAAGAACTTTAGTAATGAGATATTTTTATTTTTTGCAGTTCATCACATTTGGATTTGCTTGCACACCACTCTACTTTGTGTGGGAGAAGGTTATAGGGATGCATGACACAAGAAGCATGTGTCTAAGGGCTCTTGCAAGACTGCCAGTGGTGATACCAATATGGTTTTTGGCCATTATTTTCCCGTTCTTTGGCCCCATTAACTCTGCAGTTGGCGCACTTTTAGTTAGTTTCACTGTTTACATCATCCCAGCTCTGGCCCACATGCTCACTTACAGGAAAGCCACTGCTCGTCTGGTAACTCTCGTGCACTCTCTAATGTGTAGACTCGAATTCCTTTTTTCTTGTTTTTATCAAATGTCTTATTCATACTCGATTTTCATAAATGGATGACAGCAAATCAGTTCTAATGATACTCGACATATAGTTTAATGTGTTTTAAAGGGTACAAACTTATGTATTCATACACGCAATCACTAATGAAGGAATGGAAGGTACAAACACAAAAATATTTGCATTAATGGCATGGATTTGGAAATACTTCTACACCAGAAGATATAGGTGTCAAGTCCTTTTCATTTAGTTATATGCTATAGTCTAGGTGTTGTATTGTGTCAAATATTAGCTGGCTTCTGGTTGCCCCTCATTTTCTACGTAACATCGACTCTTCCCCACATGTCCTTGAAAATGAACGAAATGACATGTTTAATACACAGAATTATTTATTGATTTTGTAAAGAACAATTTACTTCAACATACGAAATGCTAAAAAAAATAAATAAATAAAATTGTGAAGGTATGTCTAAAGCTAGGATATGCATAGTTGGTCTCGGCTTTGATCGGGTTCGCGTTAGTTTGACCAAGTTTTCTTCGATTATGACTAGTTTAAAAAGAATGCAATTTGTAAGATATTCTATTAAATGGAGAAAAAAATTGGGTAGCCTTACATTATTGTGTTAATGATTGCAGAATGCTGCTGCAAAGCCACCATTCTTCATGAGAAGCTGGACAGCCATGTATGTACTAAACATCTTTGTGGTGGGCTGGGTTTTCGTAATCGGGTTTGGTTTCGGAGGATGGGCAAGCATGACCAATTTTGTTAGACAAGTTGACACATTTGGGCTCTTTGCTAAGTGTTATCAGTGCAAACCTCCAATGCCGACGAATCAAACATCGTCGTTACCGTCCCACCATTAAGAAAATTCACCTTTTCTCAACTTATATAGAAATGCTACTAATTGACTTCTAAAAGTCATGTGTGTTTTGGTTTTTCAGAATTTTTTTCTTGAAAAATATTAGATAAGATAGCGTGTTTGAATTATAATGATTCCTTAGCTAGTCGTTAAAAAAGAAAAAAAAAAAAAAGAAAAGAAGGAAGCATATGCTAATTAGTTAATTCTATAATTGAATATATGAGTATTTACCTAATGCTTTATCTTATTCATTGCAAGCATGTGAGGTGTTTTTATCTAATGTGGGTATAATGATGGCAAGAGGACGGGTCCGAGACACTTTGATCATTCCCGTTCCCCTTCTCATCGGACATTTTTGTTACCTTGTCAGATTTCCATACCAGTTAAAGCGGGACGGGTTCAAGGTGGGGCAGTTCCCCTACCCCGTTTATTTATTTATTTATTTTTATTTGATTTTTTTACTTTACCTTTTTATATCTTCAATTAGTTAATATTATTACTTTTTTTTTTCAATTTTTTAAGAATAATTCATGTTCTCTTTAAAAATGATGATAAATTTTTCTTGTTGTTCGAAATTTGAAATTTATTTTAAATGGGGATATCGGGGCGGGAACCATGTGTCCCTTACCAATCCCATATCCACTTCGAGGCAACGATCCCATCCCGTCCTCGTCCCATTTACTCGATTAGGCAGGTAATTCCCACCCCAATTGGGATGAGCCTGTTGATATCAGGTTGAATGTTTTTTTTTTTTACATTTCCATGTGGGCTTGATCTTTAGCCCTTGTTTGATTTGAATAAAAATCAAATTAATTTTAATAACACATTTTATGGGATTTACAACTTTTTAACCACATTTTATCAAAATTTATCAAAATTTACAAAAAAATAAAAATAAAAATTCTAATTTTAATCTATACCAAGTAAGGGCTAAAGACCAACATTGTAATTTTGGAAAGAGGAAATTATAGCCACATCTAATTTTTAAAATTTCCCATTACAATAATCAAATACAAAAAACTTTTCTTTCAAAAATCAAGGGCCCTACCCCCTACACCCACGCATCACACTAATTAGGCCTGATTTGTCATCCTTTAAAAAATTAATTTTTTTTACTACAGTATCATTTTTCCACCACACATTTACACAATAAAATATTCTACGCACAAATCAATAAAATTTCCTTACTTTTTAACCACACATTCTCCAAAAAATACTATTCCATAACTCATTATTCCCAAATAAATTCTATCAAACATTCACTTAATTGTGACGCTCTATTACTCTCTTTACGACTCTATCTCTGTCCGCTTTCTATATTTACTGCACCCACCAACTTCGGCTACCATTACTAAAAATCAGCCACTACCTTCCCATATACCTGGTGGTGGATTGACGCGCAAGATCTGTACTCACTCACTCACTTGCATTGTCATCATCTTGTACCTTCTCCTCGAAGCTCTGCCGTCAGATCCCGCCTCCAAAATCTACTCTCATTGTAAAATAGCTGTTGTGGTGGTTGTGAGAGATCTACAACATCTTTGAACATCATCAAGCGGTGATGGGGTGACGATCTATGTCAAAATTAGGACTTAAATTTGGGTGATGCGATCTGCAATTTTCTATGTCTGTGTTGGGCTATTTGTTGTGTTGTTAGCACAAGTGGTGGTGGTGGTAGCTCTGTATCTACGATGGTACGATCTGCAATCTCCTCATACGTCTGTGTTGGGTTGTGTGTTGTGTTGTTGGTGCAGGTGACATCAACGTTGCATCTATGGTTTGTGCATGTTTGTGTTGTTGTTTGGAAGTGGATGTAGTGGTGCGTGGTGGAGATAGATGTGCAGGTGAATTTGAGGAGGAGGTAGTGGTGGTTGTTAATACAAGTGGTGGTGGCGACGACGTTTGAGTGGTGGTGAAGGTGGAGGTGATGGTGGATTTGAGGAGGTAGTAGTCATATTTGGTGGTGGTGGTGGTGGTGACGATGACAATTACGATAGTGGTTAGGTGGTAGTAGCGATGTCCAAAAAGCTCGGGTGTCCCGAGCTCGACCCAAAAAGCTCGAGCTGGTTCTTTGCTCAGTGGCAGCGAGCCGAGGCTCGGGCCGAGCCCCATTTTGGGGGGTCGGCTCGAGCCCGAGCTAGCCTGGGCTCGTCGTCGGCCCATGTCACGGGCCGAGCTAATTTTTTTATTTTTATAAGTTTAGATGTATTTTTTTATATATTAGTATTTAGTTATTATTTATAATACGTATAAATTGCACAAATTTTAAATACTTTAAAAAAATTTAGATTTTTCACGAATTTAAAAAAAAAATTGAGCCGGCTAGGCTCGCTAAGGCCCAAGCCGAGCAGGCTNGGGCCGAGCTAATTTTTTTATTTTTATAAGTTTAGATGTATTTTTTTATATATTAGTATTTAGTTATTATTTATAATACATATAAATTGCACAAATTTTAAATACATTATAAAAAATTATAGATTTATAACGAATTTAAAAAAAAAAAAGCCGGCCCGACTCGGCCCACTAATGCTCGAGCCTCATTTTTTTGGCCGAGCTTTTACTCGGCTCGAACCCAAAAAAGCTCGAACCTGTTTTGCTCGAGACGAGCCCGAACTTTGAGTTTTGACTCTTGGCTCGGCTCTGCTCTGCTCGTTGACACGGCTAGGTGGTAGCAGTGTTTGAGTGATACCGATGGTGGTGGAGTAGTTGGGTGGGACAAAAAGCTTTCGTCATCAATTATTTGAGTAATTGTTACAATAAAATGGATAATTTGTGACCAAAAAGTAATATGCGACTTAAAAAAAAAGTGTGATTTGCTATTAAATTTGTAATTGTGACCCACAATTTGTATCTTTGTAATTATGACATTATGCAATTTTTTACTGTAACAATAAAAGCCTGTTTCTACAGTAAATCAATTCTCATTTTCAACCACACATTCTTCAATAAAATAATATTTTCCATCACATCTATACTTTTTTCTTCTTTTTCAACCACACATTTCCCATCATATCACTATTAAAAAATCAATTCTTCACAACCACACATTCTTCAATAAAATAATATTTTCCATCATATCAATACTTTTTTCTTCTTTTTCAACCACACATTTCCCATCATATCACTAATAAAAAATCAATTCTTCCCCCAAAAATCCCTACCAAACACACTCTAAATTGTGTATTATTGTGACTTTCATATGTTTAATTAATTAGTAAGTCACAAAATTTTATGAGGTGATCACATGTTTCACCAACTGACTGACCACCTAATTTTTCAAAGAATTTCATAAGTTTCTTAAATTTGAAAATATATTTTGAAATTATGATAATTATGTATTTTTTCCCAATAGATATCTTCCTATCACAATTTAATGGGCTGAAGGTTAAAGGCTGGCACGGGCTTCATTCAGACTTGGTCAAGGCCCCAAGAGATATCATCCTATAGATAGTGATGACAATATTTGAATTCTGAATCTTTTTACTCTTGTACTACTTTAAATAACATTAATCCATTAAAAGAGGATACAAATTTAGTTAGACGAATCCAATAAACAAATTGAACAATTCCAATACTCATCTTCGGTAACTAATTCCAAAAATCAAAGAGAAAATTACACTGACACCTGATTTTGAACTTCAATATATATATATATATATATGTATGTATGTATATAGAACAATGTAGGCCGAGCTCGAGCTCGGGATCCGAGGAATATCTTTTCAATTTGGCTTCAACGCCTCGTGACCTCCTCTGTCATATCTCATTGGGATTGTCTGTTCTCGACCACTAGGTCTTCCTCGAGATCACGACTAAACTTCTTACCGTGCAGCCCTCGACTTATTAGGATTCTCCCTCGTGTCAAGGTTTATCCAAACCTAAGAGAGATAGAGTCCTACTGTTAAAATGTTACCTCATCTTGAAAGGATTCTATCATCAGAGTCTCATCCTTATCCAAACACATGGATGATACAAAACCAATTAAGTTACAACTTCCAATCACGTTAGAACTCCTAGGGGTTTCAACATTGTAATCCTACTAGTACCTCTATAAATACATCATTCCAAATCATTATCAAGGTATGTGTTTTTTACATAATTTTCAGCACATATCTTTTCGTAAATTTTCTCTCTGACTTGAGTATCGGATGGGCGACGAGGACACACCTCGACGCTTTTGTTTCAGGTACCGAAAGACCCCTTTGTGCTCATTCTCAGTCGTCAAGCTCGGAAGTAGACAGGTACGATTTTTGGTAGCATCATTGGCGCCGTCTGTGGGAAGCGCTACCAAGAGCCATGGTTAATACGCGTTCAGGTCTTCCTCCTGCAAGCTCATCCGCTCCAAACACATTCTCAGTCGTCAAGCTCGGAAGTCAACATGTACGATTTTTGGTAGCATCAATATATATATATTCTTTCATAATTCAAGTGCATTCACCCCAAACCCACATACCAACACTAATTAGTTGTGACATTCTATTTTTCTCTATGACTCCATATCCTTTCGCTCTCTATATCTACTGCACCAACCAATTTAGGGAGCCACCCATCAACTCTGGCCACCATCAACAAAAATCAACAAACGCCTTTCCCTCTCACGCCCTTGGTGGTGCAGTGGTGGTGGCACTACATCTATAGCGGTGCGATATGCAATTTCCTACGAAATTGTGTTATGTTGTGTTGTTGGTGCAGGTTATGGTGATGGTGGTCGCGGCGACGACGACGACACTACATCTATGGTTTGTGCGTGTCTCTATGGTTGTTTGGAGGTAGAGGTGGTGGTGGTGGTGAGGTGACGCAACATTTTAGTGGTAGATGAGGTGGAGGTGATGGAGGATTTGAGGACGACGACGGCAACGATGGCGATGGCGGTGGTGAGATGGCAACGACATTTGAAAGATGCCGATGGTAGTAGAGTGGTGGGGTGAAGAAGAGCGTTTGTGACAAATTATTTGAGTAATTGTGACCAATAAAATAGAAAATTTGTGGCTAACAAATAATATGTGACTTAAAAAATTATACAATTTGTGACTGAATTTGTAATTGTGATTTACAATTTGTTTCTTTGTAATTATGACATCATACAATTTGTGACCGTGACCATAAATTGTGTGTAATTGTGGCACTGACATGTATGTTTAATTAATAAGTCAAAAAAAATTATTAGATGGTCACATTTGTGACCAATTGAATGGGCACCTGATTTTTGAAAGTATTCCATAAGTTTTTTAAATTTGAAAGTATATTTTAAAATTATGTATTTTTCCCTTTTGGAATTGACATTTTTGGGCCTAGTTCGATTTTGAAGGAGTGGGCTGTGTGCTTAAACCATTAGCATGCGCTCCTTGGAATGCCAAGTACAATTTTGTTTGCACATTTGCAAGTACTTTAGAAACTAAAAATTTATTTTCATGAAAGAACTTCTAATCATAAATACGCTTTTAGTCCACAAATTTAAAAATATATTTTGTAAGTAACAAGTAACAATGTGAATACTTGGATTCTCTCATTTTGAGTGAAAACTGAAAAATAAGCAATCATGTGCGCAATACTGGGCTATTCCGTGCAGCCTAGTAAAGTGGTTTGTTTACGCAAACTTCTATCGAATATTGGAGGTTCATCTCGTTGCTTCAATGCCTTTTTATTTTTTAAGGATAATATCAACGTTAATTTTAGATTGCAACCAACCCTACGGCTAATGAACGTACAAGAAGTTAGGTTAATATTACCCACCCCACCCTATCCACATACCTAAACCCACTAACCACACCTGCTGCCCACACACTAAGCCTTTGATTGAGCTCCATTGTTTGAAAAAAATTGATTTTGGAATAGTATTTTTTGAAGAATGTGTGGTTAAAAAGTAATGAGAATTTTTGGATCTATGTGTAATATTATTTTATTGAGAGAATGTGTGGTTGATAAGAGGAGAGAGAAAAATGAATTAAAATTTAATTAGGACCAAACATGGACTAATTAACTTGACATTCTATTTCTTTCTCTACGATTCCATCTTTGTTCGCTCTCTATATCTACCGCACCTAACAACTTCGGTCACCATCACCAAAATCAGCCACCACCTTTTCCTCTCACACCTGATGACGCACAAGATCTGAACTTACTCAGTTGCATCGTCGCCATTGTCGCTAGGTTGTATCTTTTCCTCGAAGCTCCGCCGCCGACCACGGATCAGAAATGTGTCCCCTTTGTTAAATCTGTAGATTTGTTGTGGTGGTGAGAGATCTACAACATCTTTGAAGGCAGTTGAACATCGACTAGGGCAACGATCTATGTCAAAGTTAGGATTTAAATCTGGGTGGTGTGATCTAGGTAGTGTGATTTGAATGGTACGATATGCAATTTGTTTGTACATCTATGTGGGATGTGTGTTAGGTCGTTGGTATTGGTGGCATTGCATCTATATTGTGTGCATGTCTATGCGGGTGGTGGTGAGGTGGAGGTAGAGGTGATGGTGCAGTGTTGATGAGGTGGCAACAACGTTTGAGTGATGCCAATGGTGGTGTAGTAGAGTGGGATGAAGAGCTTCTGTGACCAATTATTTGAGTAATTGTAATCAATAAAATGAATAATGTGCGACTAATAAATAATATATGATTTAAAATATGTGTGATTTGCGACTAAACTTGTAGTTGTGACCCACAATTTATGTCTTTGTGATTGTGATATTGTGCGATTTGTAACTGTGATCATAAATTATGTGTTATTGTGAGATTAACATGTTTAATTAATAAGTCAAAAAAAAAAAAAAAAATCAGGTAGTCACATTTGTGCCCAACTGAGCGATCACTTGAGTTTTGAAAGATTGTGGAAACTCCACTGATTGATGCACGTGTTTGTCGTGGTAAGAAAGGAATAAAATTTTTAGAATCTCATCATCGAAGAAAGATAATTTTCAGTAAAATTGTAGGGTTACATATCGAAAAGAGAAATAATATCTAATCACTTACCAAGTGTGTTGCATATTACAATCCATTTTCGATTTACAATGTATGTTTGGAGTATAATTATTTTATAATCACTTCAATCGCAATAGGGATTGGAAGTCCTAGGACACACGAGCGCAGAGATGAGCCTCCCATGAGCCCATGAGCCGACTAGATTTTTTAAAGAAAAATAATAAAATAAAGGGAAAATTACAACCAAGGTATCAAACCTTTCAATTAATTACAAACTTTGCACAAACATTTCATTTGTACCACACACGGTACCAAACATTTAAAGAAAATCGTAGCTCCAATCCTCATTGACTGTTTTCGTCTGTTTGACCACCAAAATCGTTAGTTAACCCCAGAAATCAATTTTTTTTATAATTTTCACCAAATAGACAAGGACAATTTCGGAATTACATACATTTATATCTACATTTCACAACATATAACACAAAACCCTCAACGCTTAAACACTAAACCTAAATTTTTGAAGCTAAAAACGCCAATCCCAGAAACCCAGCTTATATACCTAGGTACAAACTCATTTTACAAACACTCCACACATAGTCGAATAGCCAAGTCTTCCACAATTTTGATCTTGTTGTTTGGAGAGTGCTGATTTCAGCTTCCATTTCCCTCTTAACCCGTAATAGATCTAGAATCAGCTCCCTAGATCTCTCACACATAAGAGGGTCACGCCACACAAAAAAATGTACATCTACCTAGATCTTGGCTTCGAGGACAAGTGAGAAATCTTCTCCTTGGGTTCAGGTTCATCCATGAGGTCTTCATCTGCGTTGGGGAACCACATCTGCATACATTCATCTCCATCTGTGTACTGATTTTTCTTGACTAACTGTGGGAGAGAGAATTATATTAATAGTGATAAAAATGGAGGGAAGTAAACAGTGAAGTGCAATAATAGATAAGGAAAGTGTGTAATTCCGAAATTGCCCTTATCTATTTGGTGGAAATTATAATTTTTTTTTATTTCTGAGGTCAACTAACTATTTTGGTGGTCAAACAGACGGAAACCGTCAATGAGGACTGGAGCTGCGATTTTTTTAAAGATTTGGTACCGTGGGTGACACAAAATGAAAGGTTTGGGCAAAGTTTTCAACTAACTGAAAGGTTTGATGCCTTGGCTGCAATTTTTCCTAAAATAAATTTAAAAATTCAAAATTAAATATATTAAACTCTAGCCAAAAAAGAGTCCATGAGAAAAACAAAATGGTGCCCGGCTCGACACATAACTAGTATCAAAATGAGCCCTAGCCCATGGGTCGAGTAGGGACAAATCGTGTCCGTGAACGGCTCGACCTGTTTGCTATCCTAGGTTAAACTACTTCTTATCCAAATATTTCATCACACCCACAGCTATTATTCCTCATCATAACATATTCAATATAACCCACAACTTATAATCACTTAAAAGTATTATTTAATCAACAACTAAACATGCTTTTATAACTCATTTTCAAAATGGGATCCACAATTTTTATTAATTTTTCAAGTACACATTTCATCATCTTTTATTAAAATCTACTAAATACGTGATTTTTCCATTTATAAAAATACACGATTTATCAAAAGGTCGCACTAGAAGAGGGTGAATACCCTTTTTCCCTTTTTAATTTTGAGCTGTTAAAGTACCTCAAAACTTTAAGAGAAAACATTCTAATATGTTTAAATTATGTAGAGAACATTTCTTTGCTGAGTAAGTCGTATCCTTTTTTCATCAAATTACTTATAAATTCAATTTTTTCTAAAAATTTAATGACAACGAGAATCGAACTCAAGATTTTTGTTGTCCCGATATTATAAGTATATAAATAAAGTTATCTCCGCCACTTATTATGAAGTTTTTCCTTGAACTTTAAGGTATCATACGCTTAGAAGAATGATGAGTTATGACTTTTTTAATTGTCATTTTCCAAAAAAAGGTACTTCCTCACAACTCATCTATCCCCCACCACCTCAAGGCGGCCCCGTCTTCCACTAGCGTGCAGGGATAAATGAAGACATGAATGGAAAAAGTAAAATTAGAAGCAATGGCATTAGGAAACAGAGGAATGAAGAAATAGTTTAAATAGTATAAAACAGAGGACATAATTTCTTTTGTACATAATAAAAAATAAACACTAAAATACATAAAAAAGAATCATGGAAAGATGTTGCTAGTCCTAGGATAGGATCTTATCTCCACCAAGAATTGAAATTTGATCATGAAAGAAATATCAAAATCTCCACCTTAAAAGGCTTCGCCGATTAAGATTATTGCTTGAATACTTGGCATTGTGCAGTGTTGTAACTAACACAGTTCAGTATCCCGTCTGTTCAAGAACTGTACGAATGTCTGCAGACGATGCATTGATCAGATATCAATCTATCTATAATGCTTCCCTCTTCAATCTTGATTCTATTACTTTGCCTATTCCATAAATGTACCCCATAGGCCTCCCTCTTGAGCTGCCGCAGCTTGGCTTCCACCCATTTCTTGTCATTCTGGTCATTAGGCCGGGCAAAAAATCTGGCCACCCGAGTCCAATCCACCGGATAAAAAGCCATTGGAGGAAAAACAGTAAAGTCCAAATCTTGTGGTTTTTCCAGCCTATCAACCACTCTTGACACCAAATATGGTCCATTGTGTCCCCATCTATTCCCATCAAAAGTGGAAGCAAATTCCTCCATGAACATGTACAGAAGTGGATGCTTTTTATCAAATACAAGCACTGCGTTATTCAATCTTGTCCAATTTCCATTGAGATCAATACTTTGTGCTCCAATTGAATTCCTTAAACTCGAAAAATCCTTCAATACGATAAAATCCGTGTCCAAGTAAACTCCTCCATACTTGTATAGAACTGCTAGCCTAATCAGGTTGGATAAATTCTGTGCCAGGGGAATTTCCCCAGGGTCCCTTTTTCCATTTTTGATATCATTCAACCATATTTCTGATGGGGTGTTGTTGAATAAGGAATTCAAGTTGGGCGCGATTGCTTGAACTCTAAAGCCACGTTCGATCAGAGGTTTCAAAATCCTATATCCATATCTAGAATCCATGGTATTCGAGAGTATGATCAAACATCCCGTGGGATTTGTTTTGAACAAGCTCTCGATAATGAAAAATTCCCTTGTTCCAAACGATTCTGCTGGAGAAATCCATGTCATGAAGAACTGGACCTTGCACTGATATCTGCCAAAAAAATTCCCAATTCTAGAATCAAATTTTGGTGTCGAATTCGTAGATTCAAACACTTTCAATTCCTGGATTCTTCCTTTTTCTTCAGTAATCGTTTCAGTGAGTTTAATCCTTACTTGATCATCTGATGAAGTTGATTTCAACGGTTCTGATATTTTGTGAGTCTGCAACTCCTGATGATTGCTTCTGTTTACATCAGCAACAGAGTTGATTGAAAGATTGTTAGAAAACAGACCGTCGGCGGAAATAATAACTAGGATGATCAAAGCAAAAGTTATAATCGAGAATATGTTCAATCTGATAGGGCTGAATCTCAATGAATCCAACATTTTTGCCCTCAAAAATTTGTCACTCAGTTTCACAAGAAATCGGAAGAAAATGATACAAAGATATAGAGGAAATCACTTGCGATCCCATTAGCACTAGGTTTGAACTGTTCTCTGTATACGGATTTACGGTAAGATTCGGGGTTGTTGAATTTGAGAAGAATTTGGCTGCCATAGGAGACTTTTAGAGAGAGAGAGAGAGAGAAAAAGAGATGGAGACACTGTTGCATGGGATTATTTATTCGAGTCAAGTGTGATCCCGTACTTTCGTCACCAATTGGATTCAAGATATTATTATTTTTTAGGAAATTACACTATTGATCCGTAACTTCTTGGCCTGGTACAANAGAGAGAGAGAGAGAGAGAAAAAGAGATGGAGACACTGTTGCATGGGATTATTTATTCGAGTCAAGTGTGATCCCGTACTTTCGTCACCAATTGGATTCAAGATATTATTATTTTTTAGGAAATTACACTATTGATCCGTAACTTCTTGGCCTGGTACAAATTGATCATCAGTCTTATAATTACAAAATATGTAATCGCTAGTCAATAATGCAAATAGTTGAAATTCTCGTTAAATTACAGTGCAAATTGTTATCCTAATAAAAATACGTCTCACTTCAAATTTTTTGTAGATACCACCACAAGTTAATAAAAAAAATAAAATTATCTTCGTAAAGTTAGATAAGTGAGGTTCATGTCATGATGGAAATTTGGACAACTTTCGTGTTTTAGGATGAATGTGCAACTATATAAAAAGATTGAGATCAATTCACTCCTTTTTTAAAAGGTTGGAATCAATTTCTTACTAGGGCAATAGATTGAGGAACAATAACACAAGTTTCTCTTAATTTTTGGTAAACCAGAATTCTCATTGCAATATGTTGAATACATTATGGAGAATCCCCGAAAATTCTTGAGCTTCGATATCTAGAAAGGTTAGGTCAGAGTCAATCTCCTCTTCAATTCTAAAATTGGTGCAAATTGATCAAAAATTTTTGGCAATTTTCAACTCTCCCTTTCACTTTATTATATATAGTCAAAATGTTGACAATTTGTCAATTTCCATCTCTTTTCATCTTATATTTTTCTCGTAGTCCCGTATTTTCTTTTCAAACTACATTATACTTCAGTAAGAATACGTTTAATCCTCTGAGTTTGACATAATTAGATTAGATTAAATAACGTGTAGATCATGTTGAATTTAGTTAGCATGCATGCCTATGATAAAGTTACACGTGTTTAAACGAGTCACATAAGGTAGTTATATTTTTGAACAATATCCATCATTAAACAAACAAATAAATTACCATTGAAAGAACAAGGTGCATCCCCTTTTTTAAATTTTATTTAGTTAAAATCGATCTCGCATATAAAATATGCTTCGAGTCTCACCATATCTCGAATTAGGTGAATTATACGCGTCAACAAATTTCACATGTGTTTTTATTTACTAATTAGTAAGACACTACGAGTTGAGCATCAATTAGCACATGTTGCATAACTTCAGCGTTTAAACAATTCACGTGCTTTTATATTTCATTAATTATCTTAAAATAATCGTAAAATCAAAGAAACTGGTCGTTCTATACGATGCCGTTTTGCTGACGTCATAAATTTCTTTTATATTATTTTGCGCCATGGAAAACTTTTCTATTCTTGTCCAATTGGAAGGGTGAAGCTGGTGATGGAGTATTTTGCTAAGAATAAAATAGATGTAACTTGGACCCACTTGTCACATGGACTGAATCTAATTCGTGTTGAAAGCAAGTTTTTGAGACATGCGAATAGTACTACTGACCTTATATTTCTAGGAGCATAAAAAAGGTTATAAAGTTGACCTCTGTTTCAGAGGAATTTGCGCGAGTGATTTTTTTCCAATGATCATTTTTTGACACTAGAAGACAATAAGCTGGTGGAGCAAACCTCATAAGTCATTTGTTTTCAGCATTGAGCTTCCATGTTTCGAGGCCAATTTTTTTCAAAAGTATATACGTTGCAATAAGGATGTAAAAAGGTGTTTGACATCCGATGAGAATGAGATGGGATTGATGTGGTGGGTGTTGACAGGGATAGGCAGAGACAAAGCCCAATAAGGTCCAGTGCAGGCACATGCCTGCACTGAACTTTTGGGCCCAATTCAATGGCCCATTTTTTTATGGGAAAAATTCACAACTCAGGCTTTATCTATCTCAAAATAAAAAATCAGGCTCCAAGGTTTAGAATTGCAAAAATCATGTTTTTCATAAATTAATTAATTATATTT
>CAIGRT010212968.1:2383-23486 GCA_903798405.1 Fraxinus platypoda
ATCATTTTTTTTTATCAAAGTTTAATGTTCATTTGACTTTTTTTTACATAAAAATTGTCCATTAAAGTGAATTTTTTTTTTTTCTTTTACAATTGGTTATGAAATTTGATTCCATTGCAAAAATTTTTTTTTTTTTTTTTTAAAAGCTGGAATCAGATTTCCCACCAAAAAGGTGGAAAATCCAACTCCTTGAAAATGAGGAAATGGTGCATGTGTGGGCTCAAAATGGAAAAAGAATTCCATGGAATAAAAAATGGTATCAAAATGACAAATGTTGGAAAATTGAATTTGAATTCCATTTTCCATGGAATTTGAAGCCTATCAAACACACCATTAGGGTGAGTATTTTAACTAGAATCGAACATTCCAAATCAGAACCGAAGGTTCCTGTCCAGTTTCAAAAATAAATAAATTAGAAATCGAAATCGAGAACCAATCGGGTTGAGATTCGGGTCAAATCTTGAACCGAAATCTTGGGCACTCGACTTTAAAATTGAATTTTTTATTTTTTATAATTTTTATTTTATACAATTTATTCTTCTTGACCAAATGACCTAGTCCAATAAATTGTAAATTTGCAAGCCCCGACAAATAGCAAGTTTGCATGGCTTAAATAGAACCCCTAATATGAATAAATGAAGCAACTAGGAATCAACTAGGGTATAGCATTTGCTAAGATAAAGTGGTTGAATCAACTAGGAAGTGACTGAAAAGAACAAATCTACAACAACAAAATTGTGCAAACAACTTGAAGAACTCCATGAAGCTATTAAAAATAGGAGCTCCTACGTACACACCGATCCACATGGATGTAGTGTTGAACAAATGGAAATCAATTTTTTATTAAATTTTGATAAAAAATGATGAAATATAAGGTTGGGAAGCTGTAGGTCCCATAGAACATATGATTAAATTAATTGTTGATTTTGACTCAGATTTTAATTAACTTTTATAGTTGAACCAAACATGACATAATTTAGAGTAATGCTATTTAGCACGGTTGGTGTTTAACACTAAGTTTAGATGACAGTACTAATGATATTAAGTTACATGTTCAATTAAATATAAGGAATTATAGCACATGTAATAGGACATATGATATGTTGATGCCTTGATTGATATTCAACGTCACTACTGCTAGATAGCATTATTCTACAATTTATTATCTATGTTTTATTTTAGGGTTTTTTTTTTTATTTTGTCTATGTCAAGTAATTTCTTTTAAAATTTAACAGAAATATAAAAAATAAATTATTATTATTTTATTTTATTTAATCTATTAATGAAATTTATATCTATTTGTTATTTAAAAAATTAATAATAAAACTAATACATTATTATTATTAAGGATAAAATTGTCATTTTCAATATCGTAATAGCTTATAGGGTAATTATATTACCATTACGAATTTTATTAGTGACATCACAATTTTCAGCATTTTTTTATTTGTTTAAATAGCTGTAAGTAAAATTACATATATAAATGGGGTTTTAATATATTTATTGTTGGAATTTGGTTAAGTATAAAACTTGAAAAATGACTTGTGTCAATTTCGATCAGATATTCAAACTTGATTCGATAGTCAAATTATAAAAATAAATAGACTAACGTGTTCTACTTGTCAACTAGATCGTCGTAGTATATTTGAAACTTCAAAATTAATTTCGGATGAATGAGAAATTGCTGTTCAAAATTGGAAGAAAAACAATGAGGAAATGAGGTAATACTGCCGCAGGCAAAAGAAAAGTTTCTATTGAACAGGTGCCACTGACACTCGAGCGAGAGGCCGGAGATAAACTAGCGACAGCAAAGGATGCTTCCCTTCATAAATCATTTGCAAAAACTCTCCAAAAATAATTCCAAAATTATTTTCTTGTAGAGAGAAATTTTTTTGTTCAAGTTCGCTGTTGCTTATGGTTTGAAGTGCTTCTATTACAAGTTGTATCCGTTGTATCTTGGGAGACAAGTGTCCAAAATCCATTAGCACTGTTATGGGACAATTTTGTTTTAAAGAGAAAATGTTAATCACTTGCCTACGATTTCTTTTCTTCACTTTCTTTTCATTCTCATTCTTTCTTTTTATTTCTACTTTATGTAGAGTTTAATTACGTTCATTTGAATTATGCTTTATCATTGACTTTGTCAATTACAAATATCCATTTCTAAACAAATCACCAACGTTTATCACATAAAATAATTTATTGTTCTACCACATTAATAAACCTATTTTTTCTTTCTTCTACATCATTTCTTCCCCAAATTTCATCAAACCAGTGAGTTAATATTATTAACTAATCCTGTATCAATTATTTCTCACCTAGGTTGTTTGTAAGCATATGCAGTTAGCATTTATCGTTTCTCATTCCTCACGCTGTCAGCACTCTTACCTGAGAAAAAAAATACCTACAATCCCCACTTTGATCAAATGAGGGACCTGCCATAAGGGGTCATTCTCCAAACGGGATGAACCACAATTAAATAATAACAGTGAAGAAAAATATTAATGAAAATGACAGTAGTATTATCATTTTCTTGAATATTTCGATTATTCCATAGACCCGTTCCCGAGTATCTATTGTTAAGTTGCTTATGTCTGCTATAATGAAAATTTCTATCAAACATAGCCTATACTCTACAATATGGAGAAGAAATCTCATGAATGAAATGCGAATGAACTGCCGCTTCCACAGTTTTCGGTTTTCGCATAAAAATATACAAGAAAACCGATGGCATAAAAGGGTTGTTGGTTTTTGTAGATGAGCATACCACAATATTGTATTTTATTTTTCATTTTTATTGGATTAAAAGTATAATTATAAATTTTTTGTGGTGTATTTATTGAAAAATGTATTTTAATTGTTGTGTGAATATAATGTGGTGTAGCAAGTAAATTTTGTGGTGGTAATATAATTATCCTAGCTTATAACATGATCATACCAAGTAGAAATAGAAGTTTTTTTCAAAATAGAAACTCTATTAAAAATTAGTTTTTAAACAATAATTCAAAACCAAAAGCTCTACTATTTTGCTCTTCATCTTCTACAACTCAAAAACAAAATTAGAAACTATAAAACAAAAAAACACTCTAAATTCATGACATTTGTGCAAGGAATAATGTTATCATTGGTGTTACTGCTTTAATTTAGATGGTCACATTCGATAAGTTCTATGAAATAAATCACATGATAATGCATTTCAGTGAATGCATCATTTAATGGCATGTAATTGTCACATAAATTGGTGCTTAATACCAGTGATGTTATAGCATTATTCTTGTGCAAAAGATGGACTTTTGAAAAGTTGGGAAAAGTTGTCGGAATATTTTTTTTTTTTTTTTAATTCTCAATCTAAGGTTTAATAAATCAATGATAATCCAGTGAATTAATGATTGTTCCTCCGATGAATTTTGTTTCTACCATAGGCATGCATAGAAAACAGGGAAAGGCAGTTAAACTCACAGAAATAACAAGCATGCACACTGCACACTACTCTATAAATTATGTTGAGCTCCAAAACACGCTTTCACATCAATCAAGGCTAGACTAAAAAAAAATTACGGTTTTGTTAGATTTACATAACAACTTACGTATTGGTTTACCAGCAAATGATGTGACGAGGTTTAATTGAATCAAAATCTCATCAATTAAATAACTTTCAATATTTTGATACATCATCATTATGTAAAATATTATTATATAAATAGTTATGTACAAGAAGCTTTTTCCAAAAAATTAATGGAGTGCATAAATGTATGTTGCAAAGGCATGGCCTCATTCATTCCCGAACAATGCCACAAGTATAGAGGAGTTTCACAGGTTTTTTTGCCAGATGCCACATTGTTATGTTTTAATCTGTTTTTTCCCTTCATCCAATCCAAGAATGTTACCTCTCTCCCTGTGAAACTCCCTTGTGTGTATGGCTTTTCTCTTCGTTCCCAGCTGCCCGCAGTAGAGCTCTTTCTTTTTCTGTACCTTTATATCCTAAGATATTTCTTGTTGTATTGAATAGAATTGAAAAGTACGATACCAATGCTCGATCGATCGATTGTCATGATCGAACTGATCTTAAGGTGAAAGATTATGCTAAATTTTTATTTCATAGACAAGTAACCTTTTGGAATATGCAATGTTGAGGTCTCAAGTAACCTGTTAAAGTGGAACATGTTAGGTTCTTAACTACATCGAGAAATTCCAATTCTATTTTGGTCAATATACTTTACTTACCTGCTGCATAAATTCCAACCCAAATTCAACCGAACACCTTTTATTCTACTCCTCCATTAACCCAACCAATGAATTTAAATTTTATGCTGCGTTTCTTATATACTCTGCACATTTACCAAACACAAAATCTGATTGTACTTTGACCCCTTCCATTCATGTATGCTTATTTCAACCAACCACTCTTCTATTCATTTCATAGCATTGGTGATTGATCAATCTTTTAGCCCCCTGATAACAACATGAACATCAATTTGTGTGAAATTAACACATCCCCTGTTGCTCATTTTGATACTCTCTAAATACTGTTTTCTAGAGAGAGAAAGAGGAGAGCAGTAGGCTTGTCATATACTATTCTATTAGTACTTGTACCCGTTTTCTATTCTGTCTTGTTTTGTTTTAGTTTTCTGATTCTACACTTTCTTTCTGCTTACACCAGAGAGAGTTCTGTAGTAAACTTTTTATTCTCAAGTACTTTGCGATGAGATACATACGTACAGCCAGTCTGAAGAGGCTGTTTTCTTTAAAAAGACGTTTTGATAAAGAAACAAGTAAAGAATGTGATTATAATTCAGAAGAAAATAAGCCCACTGCTCCACCACCAACAGAAAATCTACGAAAGCCCAATTGGAAATGTTTTTCCTTTGAAGAAATCTTTGCTGCCACTAATGGTTTTTCCTCAGGTTCATTCTCTTTTTCTTGTTCTTTCTTTATTGCATTTTGGGTTTCGAATCTTATATATTGTTGTTTTGTTGTGGGCTTTGTGTGTAACATCAGACAACATAGTTGGGAAAGGAGGGTTTGCAGAGGTTTACAGAGGAGTGTTGGAAGATGGACAAGCTATTGCTGTCAAAACATTGTCAAAATCTGCTAATGATGAGAGAAAAGAAAAGGAATTTTTGACAGAAATTGGAACTTTAGGGCATGTTTGCCATACAAATGTAACAGCATTATTGGGATGTTGTATTGATAATGGCCTTTATCTCATTTTCCAATTTTCATCCAAAGGCTCTGTTGCTTCTCTACTCCATGGTATGCCCAAAAGACTCTTACTCCATTTTTTTCTATTTGGGTTTGAAAAATATTTTTAAAATAATTATTTTCTTGTTCAGATGAAAAAATGTCTGTAGACTGGAAAACAAGACACAAAATTGCAGTTGGGATTGCCAGAGGCCTACATTACTTGCACAAGAGTTGTCCAAGAAGAATAATTCATAGAGATATTAAGGCTTCAAATGTCTTACTGACAGTAGATTTTGAACCCCAGGTAAAATAAATTCAATTCTCATGAATTTGGAGAAAACTGTTTTGGTGGATTAATCAAGTCGATATAATTTGTACAGATATCTGATTTTGGGTTGGCTAAATGGCTGCCATCACAATGGACTCATCACTCGATTGTTCCTATAGAAGGAACATTTGGGTACATAATCCTTCATTCATTCTTGTTTCAAGTACTGATTATGTGAGTGTATAATCGACTTATAATTGTGCAGGCATCTAGCACCGGAGTATTTTATGCACGGTGTTGTAGACGAGAAGACAGATGTGTTCGCTTTCGGAGTCCTTTTACTCGAGCTTATTTCTGGAAAGAAACCAGTGGATGGTTCTCATCAGAGCTTACACAGCTGGGTAAGGATGAATTCTACAATAAAGCATTGAATTAATTATATGACAGACTTTACTAAGTTCACTGCCATTAATTCGACAGGCAAAACCTATATTAAACTTAGGCGAATTCAAAGAGCTAATTGATCCGAGGCTTGGAAATGAATACGATGCAACACAACTTAGTCAACTTGCATTTGCAGCTTCTCTGTGCATTCGAGCTTCTCCTATTTGGCGCCCGTCCATGAGTGAGGTGACTACTTTCTTTCTGCAATATACTTCAAATAATACTATTATGTGCTTTATTTCGAGGTTAGGGATTCCTTATTAGATAATCTACTAGTCTTGGTTAATATACATGCCTCATCTCGTGTCCACAGTGGACATCATAAAAACTTTCCACTCGCAAACTTACTGAGAATCATAATTAAGGTTCTCTTGCCATGTGTGAAGTGTAAAGTTTTTATTCGGGCATGAAATCAATTTCAGGTTAATATATTCTTCATGTTGTATTATACGTTTTAATTCGAGGAAGAAGGTGACTAGGGATTTTCTATATTAGCGTAACAAAACAAACAAACAAAAAAAAAAGACGAGTGTGCAAGAACAAAACAAGTATTTAATCAATTTTTTCATCCTTTTTGTCCTGAGATGTTTGAACATTGATGTCTCTACTTGTTCATTGTTTAAAGGTACTACAAATTGTTTATGTTATCATTGCTTTTTCTGCAAAGAACCTAATCTTCCATGTTATAAAATATTATATGATAATTGGTATCTTATGTTATCATCTGTATTTATTTATTGACAAATGTATAGCATTCTTTGAAGTTGTTGTCATTATCTATCTTATTTTAGTCTTCATTTTGTGTTATGCGGTGATTCACCTAAACAACTCATGTTAATTTTTTCTTTTCTGCAGAGTTTACTGATACAGTCTAAAATATCAAATTTGCACGCCACATGAATTAGAACCTTAGAAAAATGTCATGAATTTTATTTATACGATGTTCATGGTCGACTCGCCGGTTGACAATTAGGCAGTTTATATTAAAGATATTGTTGTCCAGTCCTAATGAAATATATGATCCTGATATTTATCTTCCGAGTTGTCAAATTTCACATCATGATGAAAGTGAAAGTTCATGCTTTCATTCTTTCTTCTGTCATGTTATGGCTTCACCTTCCTCACGCCATGCCACGCCACGCCACACTACTCAGTGGGGTCGATGTTTATATCTAACCTATTCATAATATTATGATCTATTAGTCAAATAATGTGTGGTCCATTCGTGCGATTCAAAGATTATTGCTTGATAACAGCCAAAATGGTCCTTCAATGTCCCTCTCTATGCAAGCTGGTGGTTGTCTCATTATTGGTTGGCTAAGCCAAAATTTAAATTTAAAACATCTGCTACAGTAGAATAACTCCACGTTTAACAGTTGCATTATTTTCTAGTACTGAAATTTTGTCTTGACACATTCTAGATACCATCACCAACTAGTATATGCAATTTGCTACAGATTCGATTTGATGTTAAATAAATGAATGAAATTAGTTCTAAGAATTGTAAAAATTGATTTATCTTTTTATACTTTGACAGGTTTTGGATGTAATCTTAATGGAAGAAGAAATTGACAAGGAAAAGTGGAAAATGCCCAAGGAAGAAGAAGAAGATCAGGAAGAATTTTGGGGTTTTGAGGATCTTGAATGTGAATATGATAGTTCCAGCTCAACCTCCCTACACGAAATAATCTCGACCGGCAGTTCTTAGAACCCGGAAAAAGATTAATAAAATATATTGTAGACAACTCCACAAGTACCTCTGGTTAATCTTTGTATGTATGATTTTTGTAGAAAAAAGTTCTATCTTGAACCATTAAATTGACATGTGACGCGTATATAATTATGCATTAACTAGTGTTCATTATAGAGTCGAATCATATCAAAGTATGCAACGAGTGGTCTGGTTATGCCAACTTATGATATGAATTTCTAAGGATAAGTCTCAATCTTCGAACATATCCATTGAATTCCAACAGGAAAGGGTGCAAATATGTCGGGCTTGATGAAAGTGGAATTTGTATAAAGGAATGCTTCGTATGGACAAAAATCACTTTGGAGTCCAATAATTATAGGACATAGCTTGTGAACTACTCATCAAGAATGGGTCCTAGAATACAAGTACATATATTTAAGTAGATTGCCACATTTTCAAACTTGCTCGTGTATTTATCGAGGGTCGTGCTACTTGAACAGGGTCGAATAATCCATTTACTAAATCCAAAGTGTTGAAATTTGGGGTTTTTGTCTTATTTATTTACTGAATGTTAGACAATTGATTTTTATTTAATCTTATTGTTTCCATTTAGAGAAATCTTTAGAAAAATTTTAATTGAGATAAACTACTTAAAATTACTCTTTAACATCTGTATATTTTGTCTAATTCTCGTATGATCACGCTGAGTATTTCATCTAAACGTTTAAACTATCACATAAGAACCCTAAATTATATTTTTCAATAAATTTGTAGTCGACTGCTATATAAGCATGCTGGCATAAAAAAATGCATAAAAAGGTCAACATGTGACAAGTCAATGAAAATTGATATATATGGGGGAGGAGAGGTGGGAGGGTTGACAAGGCTATTTCAACTACCAGAGCAATGAAACTTGAAGACACAGTACAATATTGGTGGCCCAAAACAAAATTAATGTAGTAAATAATTCACAAACCTTACGTTGGAATTGTATAATAATTTTCCATATAGATTTTGTACACAAATATTTTCTGCAATAATAAATAATTGTATTAAATTGATGGGAGCATGTTCGTGGCAGTTGATGAACAAATAAGTATTGTCCCATCCTTTTCTATGATGGATTCAGTACTGATTATATACACCAAATGCCACTTAATACAGAAGTTAGTTGAACGCCTGAATTGAAGTTCCCAAAGGAAGACAATTAGGTCACTTAAAAGCATATCTTTTTCTTGTGTTAATTATGAATTATGATTGATTTGGCAGAAGGTTGTTTTAAGTTGTTAAGAATGAATCTAAAAGTGTTGGATTTATTTTGGTAATATACATAAATAGTTGATTCATGCAATGGAGTTTATTTTTCTTTTAATTGTCATAGAAAATCAACAACCAAATTTATAACCATTGTACAAAGCGTTTTCGATCTTTTCTTTAACTTGAAAAACAAGATCAATATAGTAAAATTACCTTTTGTAATGATGACGTCATTAAGTCCATCGGTCTACAAAATTGTCCATATAAAATAGAATATTCTACTGCTTTTGCAACCCTTGCTTCGAAACTTTAGGGATCCGTGAGACCTGAAGTTTTCCGTATAACAATAGAAGATTTTTACAAAACTCTTGATGTAGATGGAAACTTAGACTCAATCTAAAATTAAAATCAAATGTCAAAATAAATTGCTATTTTTAATGTACCAATCAAAGTTAAATTTTAATACATCCCGATTTTTCTAATGGATAGTATAGCCGTATTGAAGCGTTTTCCACCAATTTTTAAGATAGAGGTCGTGAAAAGTCGATTTAAGGAGTGTCACAGTGATAAAGAATGAGGGTTCGTTTTGCATGACTTTTGAAAAGTTAAAAGGAGTTTTTGAGATCCAAAAGCTGCTTTTGAATTCATTTGACTAATTTTATAAAAGTGTTTCTTTTAGTTAGAAGAATTTTTAGAGAAAGTTGATTAAATATAGCTTCTTCTAAAGTACTTTCGGAATAAAAAATTCTTTTAAAAGTTAGTTTTCAAACAAAAATTACGTCAGTTTCATCCAAAAACTCTTCTACAGAAAGTAAAAGTAAAAGTAAAAGCAAATGTCAAACCAAACATACCCTAAATATATTGAATTATTGAAGATTCTTGTCTTTAAACTCAGTATCTTTTGATCGAAATTTTTTCATAATGAAGCAATGTAACAACAACTAATCAATACATTACAAACTATATTTTTATCGTTAATTGTATAGTAAACAAATTATTATCCCCTTCATACAAAAAGAGGACAAAGGTTTTGGTAGTAGATAAAGCCGACCATAAATTATTGTTTTTTCACTTAACAAATAATGCAATGTCAAAAATTAATATTAAAGTTCAATATTTTAACATAAAAATTCAGATATTCAATGGAGAATCTTAGAGAATGTTAGGACAGAAGCCCAGGCGGAAGAAACTAACCCACTATAGAAAAAAAATAAAATAAATGGTGTTGTGTTCACCAAAAAAGGTATCCAATTCCATCGAAAGGTGAACACATGTACACAAAATAAAATTAGGAGGAAATTTGCATTATTTTCTATACGTAGGTTACAACATAATATTTAGGAAAAATAACAATGAAGGTCCTCATCGTATGCGCTTCTTGTGTTGAACTGTTAATTTGACGAGATTTTTAAAATGTTTTCCGTTTATCGACTAAGATCCTATTTTATATTTAAATTTTAATGACTCGATAATCAAGTATTTTGAATGGATCAAAATTAATAAAGTATAATTATAACATTTTAAGTAAAGGTTTGGCAAAATCATCTTCATGAAAAGCATAAATTGATTGAGTTCAAAAAAAGTTAATTGTTTCTTTTTGTCTTGTTTGACTTTAAAGTTTGGATCTAAATTTTCCAAAAGGCAAGCAAGCACTAAAAGTAACAAATAGCATTCACTAATGTATCAAGTTGGCTGTAATGAAGGACTTCTTAGGGACCAAAAACATGCCTTAGAAGTAGAGGCAGTCCTATAATTATTGTTATTATAGCTCCTGCTTTGTTCTTATGACATATTTTTTTAATTAATTATATCTGACGCAATGGAAAACAAGGAATTCAAAAGAAAATTTTAAGAATACAATTTTTAAAATCCACCAAATTATGAATAAATAAACTCACGAAATTTTATTGATGTAAGATGAACAAAAACGATGTTTTAACTCTTTATTTATAAGGGTTTACATGAAAAAACTAATTTAAACAAACTAAAATTGCAAAGAATTCTAAATAAATTAAATGAAAAAAAATAGCAATAAAACCTTACGAACAGTTTTTGACTCCTAAACGAACTCGGATGACTAAAATCTATCATATGTCACGACAAAGTTGTGAGTTCTACTCGTCTCGTCGTTCTCTTTCTAGAATAGTATTATGGGTCCAAACCGAAGCTTGACCGCCATACATGCACTATTACCTTTTTTCCTTTTTCGATCCAATTCTTTTTCAATTCATTCAGTCATATGTTCTATATCAATTTCAGTGCAAATTAAAATAAAACCCAAAAAAACATTAAACCTGGGTATGGAAATGATAGGAAGGACCGCTGGAGAAGGGGTGAGAAGGTGGACTGAGCATCTAGAGCAGGCCCATTTATAAAGATTAACTCAAGAGACTGTTAGGCCCAGTGCCCTGCCCATCCTTCACACCCCACAGAAATTGCAAATTATGTTATGGAAAAAAATTATAAGTACCATATTTCAAAGAATACAATTTCGAAAATATGAACTCACAATTCTTACAAAAATTAGATTATAAATCATATTTATATTTTCCTAAAATTTGTATTTGTACGGATTTATATTAGCTAGAAAATATTTTGACTTAGTTTAAGGATTATTATGAATGTGAATTTGGTGACAATTTCAACTTCATTTCTCAATAATCAATTTTACCACCTTGTACTCACTATACATTCATCAATTTTATTGATTAAGTAGAGTTCTGAATATTAATTATAGAATATTATAGAATGCTTCAATGAGGGTTGGGTTGCTGTCGGATATACATAGGAGGTTGAAGCACTGGCTCACCCTTAGAAGCAGCGCTGGCCATTTGGGATCAACGTGGTTCAGTTTGAGTGGTTTGTGCTATATTTTTAACTCAATTCATTTCACGCGGTTTGGAATTTTTCAAACCAAACCATACCATGGTTTGGTTCGGTTTGACATTAACGTATAAGTTTAAACGAAAACTAATAATGTTAAATCTTAAATTGGATTCATATTTTTTCTGAAATTTGAAATAAAAACAAAAAGGCTTTCGGCTTTATTATTTGCTATCGTAGTTTTATTGAACTATGATTTGGATTGTCTAAAATATATGTTTTTTTTTGTCCGTTTCTTATGATTTGGGGGATAATTTTAGTTTAGTTTAAATATTGGGCTAGGACGTGTGTAGCGAACTTGTAAAACCATGGACCAGTAATCATGAATCTAATTTACTTTATATGATTATTTCAATGGACTGGTTGTAATTTGAATTGCTAAATTGATTTTTTTTTTTTCTGAAAAGTGACAACTACAAAAATTTATAATTTAATAAAATTAATTTTTTTTAATTTTATGCGTTTTTGAAAATCGAAACCTAAACCAAATCATTTTGAAACGGTTGAGTTCGATTCGGTATGTGGTTTTACGATTTGTTTTTGTGCAGCCCTACTGGCCATCCTTCTCGCGAAGGCACAAATCAGATTTTTTTTTAAGTGTTATATTTCACAAGTTCACCATAGTTATCCCCTTAATATGAATTACCAATTTTTATAATTGATTATGTTTACTCGGTCGAATTTTTCCAACGTATTCAATTTATCTCTCTCGAGTTCAAATTGATTTTATTTAACTAAATCAATTTTATAGCTCTATGTGAATTTAGATACACCTTAGTTAAACGCCTTAAATATTTAAGAATTCATGTAACAATCACACCAACTAAAAAATGTATCTCTAGTTTCTGACTTTTACTACGTGGTCTAAACAAAAAATCCACTTCTCGACGCAATTATAGCTCACAAAATCAATAAATCAGTGGCTCAATAATCCAATGATTAAAAATAGAGTAAAAATAATTTACAATATCAATTGGATATTTAAAACTTTTTAATTAAAATTAAGGTTAGAATCATTAATCCTAACTAAATACTTAATTACACATGGGGAAAAACAAAACAAGAAATAATTAAAGTAAGTCCATGTTTGAGCCACATTATATTTTTCATTCACATTCTTCTACTCATTTTCAACCACACATTCTTCAATAAAATAATATTTTCTATCACATCAATAACTTTTTCTTCTTTTTTCAACCACATATTCCTCATCACATCAACCAAAAAAATACATTCTCTCCACAAAAATGCCTACCAAACAAAGGCTAAGTAACTGAATTTTAAAAAAAAACTGGCAAAAGATGAAAATCTTGCTCCAAGAATCTGCATCTTCTTGTAAAATCCTTAAAATCTGGCTTCTTGATTGATTTCTTGATTCCTCATTCCTTTTAGGCTTATATAATTAATATGTGTACAATTTGGATTGAACATATGTTATAACGAAACCCTACAAGCTTTCTTTTAATTGTTGGACTCACAAATGTATTTATGGAATAAGATTTAAGCAAAATTCTTGTTTTAACTTAATTTCCATCAAAGAGTATGAGAAGAAAAATGAAACAATTCCCTTTTCCAATTGGACTCTTTTTCTCACTCACTTTAATAATTCATCTTCTAATATTTGCAATTAAGTTCTCTTTATTTCAAAATAATAATAATAGACCTGGGGAACCATACAGTTGCTGCGTATGGTGCATTTTTTTGTCTGTCTTGATGAAAATCAATCAAAAATTGACAAGTGTCTAATCAGTAAAAATTCTGTCAAACTCTCCCCGTACGTGTAGCATCACTCGAAAATTTAATATTTCGCAATTATCTACAACGGCTACTTCCTATAATATGTCAAAACTTGGATGTATGTATGGAAATATCAATATGAGTACTGCTATTTATAGTGAGACTACATGTAGTCGTCATACGTGACATACGTTTTCTTCTTGAATTTCTTAACTTCTTCCTTTCAGAAATTCCCAATCCATATTGTACACGAGCATGTAAATTTCATACAGTACTTTATTGATACCAAGAGAGGAAGAATCCTGAGATTCACCACTCATTTATCTTCGTGGAGATGTAATTTCACCTGAAGAACCTCTTCTCTTAGGAGCTGGTTTGAAGGATAAATTTCACCTAAACTAAAGCAATTCTAAACAAGAAGTTAGGACAAAAAAGGAGTCGCCCCAATATAAAATGAGAGAGAAATTTAAACAACAATGTTAAATGTGTTGCAACCATGTGCAAGAGACTGGTGCGGGCTTCCCAGGAAAAGAGAGAATGGATTATTGAAGATCATGATTTTTTTTTTTTTTTTTTTAAAATTATATTTGATGACAGATATGATTTGGATCTTTAGCTTTTGGAGTAATGCGATGCATGGGAAGTTTCTCATCCTATTGTCTCAAATCTCTGATCACCCTATTCATCATTCCATAACGATTCTCTGATGTGTTTTCTCTAGCAGAATTTCTTTATTTTTTGATTAATATTAACTCATAATCTATTCAAATTGAGGCAGAGATATTTTTGGAGTTCTTTATTCACAGCCCTGAAGTTGCATTAATTCATGTATATGTATTATATAATATTTTTGATTCTTTTTTGGGTCCCTCAATTGATCTTCCTAGAACACAACACTCATAAATACAATGGGCGGAATAAACTAAACATACAATCTTAACTAGCAACAGCTGCACCGGCATCTTTCTGATGCAGGAAATATGCCTATAGACAGTACAGGCTGTTGCCACGAATTCACCTCCGTTTTGCAACCAATTTATTAATTCAGACGAAGTCTTAACATTAGTTTTAACTACATGTTAATAACTATTTGCTCATTAATTATCCACACATTTCGTGAGGCCCATTCCTGTCTTCTTTATAAATTTGTAAATGTCCTTTTAGTTTATTAGTAAGATATTTGTTGTTTCTCCAAGAAAAGTATAGGACTTAGAGTTGGCTTCGCAAGAGATTTTCTTGTTATTGTATGTTCTTTACGAATTCCACGATCTTAGTTAATTAGTAGGATTACTGGTTGTTTCTCCAAGAAAAGTATAGGATTTATCATTGGCCTCGGAAGAGATTTGCTGGTCATTTTGTTCTTTACGAACTCAACGTGGCGGTGACATTTGGATTGATTTTTGCTTGCAGATTAGCTGATTGGCTTGTTGGCTTCTGGGATTCAGTTTCTTGGGAAGCCTAAAGACAGTGGACGAGTGTAAGAGATTTTCAATGGGTTTTCCTGGAAGAATTATATGTTAGATTTCAGGTTTCTGTATATTCTTTTATTGAAGTACTTTAGCTTTGATCTTAAATGTTTTTTCGTTCAAACGATTAATTATGCCTATATATGTGCATCTATATTCTGAAAATCTATGTTATACAATCATTTGATGATTTACAACATATTTCTAGCAGTAATGATGTGGTCAGTACTGAGATAGACTGTTGAAGTTGTGTAAATCTAAGTACTCACCAGGCACCGGCATTTGTCTTTCAGGCATGGCAGCAAAACTTCAATGCACAACAAATCAGTCGACTATAGCCTGCAGACGAAAACTTTACTGCAAATCCATTGAATGTTCACCGTTATTCAAAAAGGCATTGGCGCTAAGTCAAGCTTTTAATGGATAAGATGCTTGAATCACATGACAACGACTCCATCAAGAAGACGATGCTGATGCATGAGGAAATTTTTAAACAGCAGGTATGAATGAACTCATATTTATACAGAGAATTATATTCATATATTGGATTCCCTTCTACACGTTCTATTCATTTGTTCCTTCGCAATTGAAAAAAAAAAAAAAAACTACCAGTCCGATGGTAACGATTTACAGAGCTTAAAGAAAATTTGTTTTAAAAGTTGCTAGAATGCACAGAAACCTACCAGTGTTTCTATTTCGGTCATGTTCCAGAAATCGATATAGTGTCACGAGCTGACTCCGCCTGCAACCTCAGTACAGCCTTAAAGGAGAGATGAATGAAATCCATCTGCTCAGAAAATAGAGATTTCCAGCTGAAATCAGCTGAATTAGTAACCAATAAAAGATAAAATAGAATGGGGAAGGGGAAAACGGAAAAATAAGAAGAGGAAACAAATAAAGAAACAGATAAAGAAGAGGAGAAGAAGAAAGGGGAAAATGGAAGACTGGAGCAGAAGGAGAACACGAGGAGGAAACAGCAAGAAGGAGACGGGGAAGAAGAGGGGAGAAAAACGGGCTGCCAGCCACAGTTCAATTCAATTCCAACGTTCCCCTCCAAAGCTATCAATACAACCATATATACAACAAAACAACCACCCTAAAATTAAAGGTCTTGGGCTAGCCCACTAATAATATAAGCCCAAAAGTAAATGAGCCAAGTTAGCCACGACATCCCTTCCCCTTAAATTAACCTTGTCCTCAAGGTTCAAAGTCGAGATGTCTTCTTTGTATGTTGTTAGCAGCTGGCTCATTCTATTTACCACCCTTGGATTAAGCAGGTAGTGCAAGGTGGCATATGCCTGGTTAACATTATCTGCACCACCCTCAAGCAGCACTTCTTTAATCAACTTCTCACTTTCTGATTTCTGAATAAAAGGGGATCTATAAGGCCTTATTCTGAATGGTTGTTCTCCCTCCTTCAATGGAATATGGTGGTCATGTGACCTAGGAGGAAGTAACCTTGTTGGCTCTTCAAACATCTTTGGAAATCTTTTGATGACCTCTAACACTTGCTCAGGCATATTCTCACCCTTCTCCTCCTTGATATGATATAGTTGTCCAGCTATACCATAAGGATCATTTCTAAATATTCTTCCCATCTCCTTAATCCCCATTATCTTGGGAGGATATTCAAACATTCAACTCTTCAATTCTATCACTTCACCATTACTCTTGAACTGGATGCACCCTTGTACAAAATCAAATGTAACATGACCAAATTGGCACATCCAATTTACCCCTAACACTATGTCACTTCCAGCCAACTTAAGGGTTCTGAATTTAAACTGAAATTCCCAATTTTGCATCTTCCAAACCACTGGCTGACATAAGGCGTTACTCTCCAGTTTATCACCCTTGGCTACTTTCACTGTTACTTTGCTAGTTTCATCGGTGACATATTTCAGTTCTTTGGCTAACTTTTCCTCAACAAAACTATGGGTACTCCCACTGTCAATGAGTATGGAGACTTTCCTCCCTTTGATCACTTCAGGAACTCTAATGGTTTGGTGTTGCCACCACCCAACCAATGCCTTCATGGATATCTCCATGATCCCCTCACCTCCCGATTCTCATTTAGACTCATAGCCTTTCTCTTCATTTGGTCCCAGTTGTTTAATTTTACTAAATGTCTCAACCACTTCTTCCTCAATAGTTTCTGAAAACCTCCTGCAAAGCTCATTAGAAAACAAACTCCAATTTGCTCCAGGGTGATTGGCAATGAATCTATAAAACCATATATAAGCCTTCCCTTCCAAGTACTTGTCAACCATTCCTAGCCATAGTTCATCATAAATCTGATGGAGTTGGAAGTAGTTTCTAGCTTCCATCAGCCATTCTCCTTCAAAATAAGGAAAAGTTATTTTGGGTAACTTGGCATTCAACCCAACCTCTCTAGCTCCACTAGTGTTTCCAAAGTGATGGTAACTTCCATTAGGACTACCACTACTGATTTGAGATGGAGTTTTGTAACCCTCAACTTGTTTCTCCTTGTGGTTTGCCCTACTCCCATTTATGTGAGCCATCATATACACAATAGAATCATATTTACTGTTCGTTTTCCCCATCAATTGCTCAATCATGTCTTGCTGAGTGCAAATGACTTTCAAGTTTTCCTCCCATGATTTTGTAACCATACCCAAATCTAACAGTTTTCTGTCTAACCTTTTCAGATGATCTTCATTTGATTTGCTTCTAGATTCAGCCATACCTAGATCACGTTGCTGCTCTGATACCATTTGTCACGAGCTGACTCCACCTGCAACCTTAGTATAGCCTTAAAGGAGAGATGAATGAAATCCAACAGCTCAGAAAATAGAGATTTTCAGCTAAAATCAGCTTAATTAGTAACCAATAAAAGATAGAATAGAATGGGCAAGGGGAAAACGAAAAAATAAGAAGAGGAAACAAATAAAAAAACAGATAAAGAAGATGAGAAGAAGGGGAAAGGAAAATCAGGGAAGACTGGAGCAAAAGGAGAACACGAGGAGGAAACAGCAAGAAGGAGACAGGGAAGAAGATGGGAGAAAAAGGGGCTGCCAGCCACAGTTCAATTCAATTCCAACGTTCCCCTCCAAAACAATCAATACAACCATATATACAACAAAACAACCACCCTAAAATTAAAGGGCTTGGGCTAGCCCACTAATAATACAAGCTCAAAAGTAAATGGGCCAAGTTAGTCATGATACCCCTCCCCCTTAAATTAACCTTGTCCTCAAGGTTCAAAGTCGAGATGTCTTCTTTGTATGTTGTTAGTAGCAGCCTCATTCTCTTCACCACCCTTGGATTAAGCAGGTAGTGCAAGGTGGCATATGCCTGGTTAACTTCTTTAATCACCTCAACCAGCACTTCTTTAATCAACTTCTCACTTTCTGATTTCTGAATAAAAGGGGATCTATAAGGCCTTATTCTGAATTATTGTTCTCCTTCCTTCAATGGAATATGGTGGTCATGTGACCTAGGAGGAAGTAGCCTTGTTGGCTCTTCAAACATCTTTGGAAATCTTTTGATGACCTCTAACACTTGCTCAGGCGTATCCTCACCCTTCTCCTCCTTGATATGATATAGTTGTACAACTATACCATAAGGATCATTTCTAAATATTCTTGCCATCTCCTTAATCCCCATCATCTTGGCATGATATTCAAACATTCAACTCCTCAATTCTATCACTTCACCATTACTCTTGAACTAGATGCACCCTTGTACAAAATCAAATGTAACATGACCAAATTGGCATATCCAATTTACCCCTAACACCATGTCACTTCTAGCCAACTTAAGGGTTCTGAATTTGAACTGAAATTCCTAGTTTTGCATCTTCCCAACCACTGGCTGACATAAGGCGTTACTCTCCAGTTTATCACCATTGGCTATTTTCACTGTCACTTTGCTAGTTTCATCGATGACATATTTCAGTTCTTTGGCTAACTTTTCCTCAACAAAACTATGGGTACTCCGACTGTCAATAAGTATGGAGACTTTCCTCCTTTGATCACTCTAGGAACTCTAATGGTTTGGTGTTGCCAGCTCCCAACCAATACCTTCATCGATATTTCCATGATCTCCTCACCTCCTAATTCCCTTTAGACTCGTAGCCTTTATCTTCATTTGGTCCCAGTTGTTTAATTTTGCTAAATGTCTCAACTACTTTTTCCTCAATAGTTTCTGAAAACCTCCTGCAAAACTCATCAGAAAACAAACTCCAATTTTCTCTAGGGTGATTGGCAATGAATCCATAAAACCATATGTAAGCCTTCCCTTCCAAGTACTTCTCAACCATTCCTAGCCATAGTTCACCAGAAATCTGATGGAGTTGGAAGTAGTTTCTAGCTTCCATTAGCCATTCACTAGGTCCTTCTCCTTCAAAATAAGGAAAAGCTATTTTGGATAATTTTATATTCAACCTAACCTCTCTAGCTCCACTATTTCCAAAGTGATGGACACTTCCAATAGGACTACCACTACTGATTTGAGATGGAGTACCATAACCCTCAACTTGTTTCTCCTTGTGGTTTACCCTACTCCCATTTATGTGAGCCATCATATACACAATAGAATCATATTTACTGTTCGTTTTCCCCATCAATTGCTCAATCATGTCTTGCTGAGTGCAAATGACTTCCAAGTTTTCCTCCCATGATTTTGTAACCATACACAAATCTAACACTTTTCTGTCTAACCTTTTCAGATGATCTTTATTTGATTTGCTTCTAGTTTCAGCCATACACAAATCACGTTGCTGCTCTAATACCATTTGTCATGAGCTGACTCCACCTATAACCTCAGTACAACTTTAAAGGAGAGATGAATGAAATCCAGTAGTTTAGAAAATAGAGATTTCTAGCTGAAAGCAGCTTAATTAGTAACCAATAAAAGATAAAATAGAATGGGGAAGGGAAAAATAAGAAGAGGAAACAAATAAAGAAACATATAAAGAAGAGGAGAAGAAGAAAGGGGAATCAGGGAAGATTGGAGCAGAAGGAGAACACGAGGAGGAAACAGCAAGAAGGAGACATGGAAGAAGAGGGGAGAAAAAAGGGCTATCAGCCACAGTTCAATTCAATTCACGTTCCCCTCCAAAGCTATCAATACAACCATATATACAACAAAACAACCACCCTAAAATTAAAGGGCTTAGGCTAGCCCACTAATAATACAAGCCATAATACAAGCCCAAAAGTAAATGGGCCAATTAGCCATGACTTATAGCAAATGTTTCAGAAACTCAAAAAAATGTTTCCTATTTTTTATTGAAATTTGAAAATTATGTTGGCACTTAATGGAAACTTTAGAAAATCTGTCAAATTATTCGAAAACTTTATCAACTTAAAAACGGGCTTTGACTTAAAAGTAACTTGTTGTGAGCTGCATATTAACATTTATCTAATATATCGATCATTCAATGAAATGATGAAAAATAATTCATTCGTTTAGCAAGGGATATACATGATTTATTTATTATCGCGTCAATATTATTTGGTGTGTACCATAATACAAAATGCAACATGGTGGTGCTAACACAAGGTGATTTTGTTGTAGGTTAAAGAGCTCCACCGGCTATATAATCTTCAAAAGAAACTTATGCACGAGCTTAAAAGCGAAGTAATACGAAGAAGGGCACCTCTAACAGAGACAGTTACTAACAATTCTAAATTTACTATATGGCATCAGCCAGTAACTAATATACAAAACTATGTCCACCATGCTTATAGTGTAAGATCAAATGATTCAAAGGAACAGAGTGGTAGTTTCTCGGGTCCAGAGAGCTCAAGAATGCCAAAATTAGACCTAGCTGATCAAGAAGGCACCCCGTCCATAGATTTACGAAAGTTTGGAAAGGAGAAAGAACTGGAAAGTATTGACAAAGAAACTGGAGATGTGGAATTGGAACTAACACTGTGTAATGGGCGATACCAAAGAAAAAATAGATTGCAGAGTTCTTCTCCATTCAAAACAATATGTTCTCCCAAGTTCTAGTATTACCGATTCAAGTGCCTAAGAGTAAACAAGACATGATAATTGTTTTCAAAATGTTGTGCTGAAGCTGAAGTAAAATCCCTTAAGAATTTGTATTTTTAACTTGACACGATGAAAATGTAGCATGAAGTTCGATTTAGTAAATGTTGATATAAATTTGAGTCATAAGCACTACGGCTTTCAACCTAAATG
>CAIGRT010212979.1:0-10095 GCA_903798405.1 Fraxinus platypoda
ATGCAGTCATGTAGTAAAAGTTGTTGATAATAAGGAGCTTCATATCATAATATTCATACAATTGCTGTGAACTTTGATGCTTTTAGGTCAGTTGATGCTGCTCCTTGATCATCCAGTGCTACAGAACTTCTATCTACATTGGTTACATACTGTGTGTTGGTGGTATTCATGTCTCTCTTGACAGATGCTTAGTTGAATACCGATGCTGATACCATGTTTTCGTTTGAGCACGGGGAGGTTTTCGTTCTCGATGATGAGGAGAGGTTTCCTCATCCTTCTCTTCATTTATTCACAATATCATAGCTTTTTTGTTTCAGTCGTTTTAATAATCTGAAGAATGCTGCAAGAACCAAATTTAATCTGAAAATTAATCCTCCATCAAATAGTTATACATCTATAATTTGTCATTCAGCCTTTCAGCTTCAGTTGTCCAAATTCCATCTCATCCTCTCAGTCCAATATAGAGGTGTTTGATGGTGCTTTTATCTTTTCTTTAATTTGAAGCATTTGATCATTCTATTTGCAATAACTTTAATAGTTCTATTTCCAATATAACGTTCTTATAGAAATGCTTGCAATGCACTTATTATTTAATAGCTTTTGCATTTGGTTTTTAAGCATTTAGAAGGTGTGTTTCAGTCATCCTCTCATGATTATAAGACTGGCTTATTGGTGTGGCAAATCCAACCAAAGGTAATGGGCATGTCCTTATGAAATGCTAAAGGCTGTCAACTGATACATTCGAAAGTGAGCCGTCGAGTATTGGTGAGTTGAGAATTTGGAAAAGTGAGAGTGGATTGTGTCCATAGGATAATGCAGTATTCATTAGTTGGCTTCTAAAAAATCTCAATTACTTATAAATGTTTCTTGGAATTTAGATGAAGAGAAAAAATTGGAACACAATGATCCAAGACTATCTTTGGAAAAAATATGAAGTTTGCATGATATGATATCAACTCCTGTATGACTCAGATCAGCAATTCTGGATTTGAATTGGGATTATGACTCAGTTTAGGCTATATGTGTGAGGCACTTGGACTACTACTGATGCAAAACACCCTTTGTTTATTTCTTTGTTTATGGTAAGGCTCAAGTTATTATTATAAGAATTCCTGGATGAGCTTATAGATCAAAATTCTCTATGAAAATAATGCAATTGTAGAGTAAGGTTGCTACTAAATGAACATGTTACTGCAATTCCATTGTTTCAGAGCATGTTAGAAGCAATGGTACCTACCCGCACTTGTTTGGAATCTTTATGAGTGCCACGTTCTTTGGCATTCACATGCTGCAAAATGACTAAAAATCACTCCACGCAATTAGGTAGCCAACTACACTACGGCACGTGCATCGCACGTGTGTCTCACTAGTATACTTTAAAAGTCCGATTTTAATTTCCACTAGACAAGGGATATATATGCTACGTTCGTAAACCCTCTATGCAACAACCTATTCTCGATTTCAATGAGAGTCGAGAGATGAGGATCTCTCTTAATGAGTCTATTTTCTTGGTTCGTTAAAGAGATTTGAGTAGAAAATAATTATGACCACTTTCTATCAAATGCAGACTTGGCGTCTTACACTTTGATAATGGGCAAGATTGAATGCATTAAATGGCAGTGTTCTCGGTCAAGAACAATAACATGAAGGCTGATTTCTCGAGGTTTTGGTTGGCATTGTTTTACGAACTCATTGTGAAACCACGATTCATTAATAATAATGCAAAGGGAGTGTTAATTTATTCAATTATGCTATATGTACATTCGGGGATAATATCCAGGATGACATTCCCCACACATGGGGGCAACAAATATTATATTAGGCGCGGGCCCCACCCTCAAGTGTAGGTAGTGTCATTCGATATGTCAACCTCGAATGTACACACAACATTATTTAATTTATTTAGATGGAGTTCCAACCGATATAGCCAAGCAATTTGTAAAATCTCATAACGGGTCGGTCATTCTTTCATTTACAAAGCCTCTGTTTAGTGAGAATTAGAATCGAATTTTTAGTAGATTTTGATAAAAGTTGATGAAATGTGTGATTTAAAAATTGTGGATCTCATAAAATATGTGATTGAAATTAATTGTTCATTTTGATTTAAATTAATATTTGAATTTTAGTTTCTATCAAATAAGGGCAAAATATAATACAGATTAGAGCAAAGTGGGCTTAGTCAACTATGTGAAATGGGCTTTTTATTATTGTACATTGGTACTGGTATGAGAGAGTTTAAATTATAGTAAGCTCCTGTTTGGCATCCATTCTATTCTCATTCTCATTNTTTGAATTTTAGTTTCTATCAAATAAGGGCAAAATATAATACAGATTAGAGCAAAGTGGGCTTAGTCAACTATGTGAAATGGGCTTTTTATTATTGTACATTGGCACTGGTATGAGAGAGTTTAAATTATAGTAAGCTCCTGTTTGGCATCCATTCTATTCTCATTCTCATTCTCATTTTTTTCTTTTTTTTCATTTCAACCACACATTTTTTGGACAGTTCTTGCCATACTATAATTCAATGATTTCAATATGTCTTACCTTTCATTTTTCAAAATGTATTTACTTTATTTAATCACTTAGTTACCATCAATGTACATGTATATTTGACAAATTCATTTCACATGTATGCTTTCCTTAGTGTTAAATTCTCTATTATTCATTCTCAATTAATTAACATTCACATTCATTTAGTTAATATTCGTCTTCATTTATGCATTTCACTGTTATTAATTCTAATTATAAGTTAATTATAATTCCACATTCAAGAATACATTTTATTACTTACGTCCATGTATACTAATTAACATCCTGTTTTATTTAATTAGAAATTAAATAAACGATTAATATTCATTGTCACGTATATATTCCATGGAATTAATTCTAAATTCATTACATTCACGCATATTCAAATATTACTTTTACAACATTTATAAAGTATTTCATAATAACGTGCAATACACATTCAACGTTGGCTATTTGGTCATAAATTACTCGTTTTATTGGACACAATTACCTAATAATTGGTAAAAATTGCTCTTCATCCTATCCACTCTACCCTACAACCACCAACACCACCAAAAAACATCGTTGTCACCTTACCACTACCACCCTGTACCTCTATACCCAAAACACTACAATCACCTCACCACCACACCACAACGTAGATATGAACCTCCACTACACCATCACACGAATTTGTACATCCATCCACACCACCATTACCACATACAACCACCGACATTTTCACTACAGTACCACCACCCACTTAGATCTATACATCCACCCATACCACCACCACCACCACCACGTACAACCACCTCAAAAACCACCACCACCTCCAGAATCAAGCCGTTGTCTGACAAATGGATTGAATTGAATGTCTTCTCAGTGAGGATTTTCTCTCATTATATAGGCACCAGTGTGCAATATACAATACTAGAATCAAGCCTCAATTACAGCTATTACCAATTCTATATATAGATTCTGACTAAGTAAGGAAGTATATATGCACAACTGGTGAAACTAAATAGGGAAACAAGGAGCGTATCATGGTGACATCCCCCCTCAAATTGATGCTAGTCGATCAAGAAGCATTAATTTGCCCACAAGAAACTGATGACGTTGTCGTGTCATGGCTTTCGTAAACACATCTGCGATCTGGAGGTTAGTAGAAATATGAGGAAGAGAAATGATACGAGTGTCCAATACTTCCCGGATGGAATGACAGTCCACCTCAATGTGTTTGGTATGCTCGTGAAAAAGGGGATTGGCAGCAATCTGAATGACACTAGTGTTGTCAGCATGTAGAGGAATAGGATCGGACTGCACACAACCAATCTCAGAAAGGAGACCACGAAGCCAAAGAATCTCATAACAAGCAGCAGACATCGCACAGTATTCAAATTTGGTGGAAGATTTGGAGACGCGATCTTGTTTCTTACTCTTCCAAGATATTAAAGAGTTACCAAGAAACATGCTCCAACCTGTAACAGATCGCCGCGTATCAGGACATCCTGCCCAATCCGCATCACTATAAGCCATAAGCCGAAGATGAGTCCCAGTAGGGAAGAACAAGCCACAACTAGGAGAACCTCGAAGATATCAAATGATGTGATGAACAACAGCTAATTGTAGATGACGTGGAGCCTGCATGAATTGACTAACCTGCTGTACTGCAAAGGAAATATCAGGTTGAGTAGTAGTCAAATAGTTCAAACTTTCCACTAATTTTCGATACATAGTGGAGTCGGAAAAGAGATCACCCTCTTCCCGACGATACTTCGTGTTTATTTCCATAGGAGTATCCACAGAAGAAGTATCCTGAAGACCAGCCAATGCAATCAAATCCTGAGCATATTTATGTTGATTCAAGAAAATGCCAGTGGAATCAGTATGAACTTCCAAACCTAAGAAGTATGTAAGAGGACCAAGGTCCTTCATATAAAATGAGGATTGAAGATGTTGCTACAGTCGGGTGATCAAGATAGAGTCCGTCCCAGTAATAATAATATCATCAACATAAACCAGAAGAAGGACAATGCCAAGAGATGTCTTACAAAAAAATAGAGAAGTATCATATGCACTCTGCTTAAACGAAAACTGGAGCAAAGTAGAGCGAAATTTGTCAAACCATGCTCGGGGAGCTTGTTTCAGCTCATATAATGATCGTTTCAACTTACAGACATCCGAGGAAGAAGTGGATGACAAACCATGTGGCATGGTCATGTATATCTCTTCTTTGAAATCACCATGAAGAAAGGCATTTTTGACATCCATCTGATGAAGAGGCCAACCTTGGAATGCAGCAACAGACAAGACAGTCTGCACCGTAGTCATCTTGGCAATTGGAGCAAAAGTCTCCTCATAGTCCACCCCATATTCTTGCATATTGCCAAGGGTAACTAACCGAGCCTTATACCGATCTAGAGTTCCATCAGAACGCAGCTTGATAGAATAAACTCATTTGCAACCAATAGCTTTCACTTGAGCAGGACAATGGACAATATCATATGTATGATTATCCTGAAGAGCCCGAAGTTCCTCGGTAATCGCCGCACTCCAACAGTGATGTTTAGCTCCTCAGAATAACCTGACGAAATAGGAATGGAAGATGGAGTAACATGAAGAGAGGTATGAGAGAAACCATATCGGTCCGGCGGACGAGACACTCTAGTCGAACGGCGAGGAACTGGGATAGGATCCGGATCACCCATAGAGGATTTAGTCTGAACATACTCAGATGGCGGACTAGACTCAGTAAGGGGTAAAGTAGGTCATCGTCTTTCATATACAAGTCCAGACTTGAATCGGTCAATAGAAGGAGTCAAGTCAAGTCAAGTCCAGTCATTCTTTTCTTCTCAACATGAGAAGAAAAGAATGACTGGTTTTCAAAGAACACAACATGACGGGAAATACGAAATCAGTTAGAGCATGGATCATAGCAAACATAGCCTTTGTGGGAAGTACTATAACCCATAAATGCGCATCTAACAAATTGAGCAGATAGCTTATGATGTTCATGGGAAGGCAAATGAACAAAACAAACACAGCCAAAAGTATGCATATCAAGATATCTAGGCTGCTGACGATAAAGACGAAAGTAAGGAGTTTCAAAATTCAAAACACTGGACGACAATCTATTAATTAAATAAACAGCCGTAGATAATGCTTCAACCCAGAATTTAGGCGGAACAAATGATTGAAGTAATAAAGTACGAACATCCAACAAATGTCTATTTTTACGTTCAGCAACACCAGTTTGCTGAGGTGTATATGGACAAGAACGCCGATAGATAATGCCTTTTTGTTGGAGAAAATCATGAAATTCACGAGACATGTATTCACCACCTGAATCAGACCTCAAAATTTTAATGCCAGAAGAAAACAGAGTTTCGACATAGGCAGTGAATTGTTGAAACACAGATAAGACCTCAGATTTAGCACGAAGAAAATAGATCCATGTATACTTTGTAAAATCATCAATGAATGTAACAAAATATTTATAATTTGCATGTGAGATAACAAGAGAAATTCCCCACACATCCCTATGAATCAAATCAAATCAACGTTCAGCATGACTACCATGAGAAGGAAAAGGAAGAGACTTACTTTTACTTAATTTGCATGTGGAACAACCAAAAGAAGGGGGAAGAAAATTGATCTTTATTGCCCAATAAACCAGAGTTTATTACATGAGATAAAATAACAGAATTAGGATGACCCAACTGTTTGTGCCATACTTCACACTTATTGTTTACAGTGTTACAAGCAAACGAAATAACAGCCGGAATGGAAAAATGCATAGGAAATAAACGTCCAACTTTAGGCCCCTTCGCAGGTATTTTGCCCGACACCTGATCCTGCACAAGACAACCATCACGAGAGAAATGAACATCACAATTATTATCAACCAATTGACCGACTGAAAGAAGATTGGTAGAAAGCCGATGAGATACAAAAACATCTCTAATAGTGGAATCAACATCCCCAATAGCATGAATAGGTAACTGACTACCGTTAGCAATCTGAATGTGTGCCGATCCAGTATAAGTTCGAACATTGCTAAGGATATCAGAAGAACTAGTCATGTGATTAGATGCACCAGAATTAATAATCCATGAGGGGAAAAAGGAACAGTTACCTTGCAATCCTAAGGCTGACAACGCAGAAATAATTATCTGTTGTACCTTCTCAGTAGTAAGAGCAGATGAGTCACTAGTAGTAGTAGAAGTGGAGCCTACAGTAGCCTGACGATTCTGGGGACGAGTAGGACAATCTTTGATAATATGCCTCGGCTTCTTACAGTAGTTGCAAGATTTTCGTGTACAATTGATAGCAATATGTTCGTATTCCTTACAGCTGAAGCACTGAATCCTCCGCATGTCTCGTCCCTTGCCTTTTCCTTGAGCAGCATAGGCCATTGATTTGGGTATCATTTTGTCATGATAAGTGGCCTGGGTGGTAAACCGCTGCTCCTCACGAAGTAACTCCCCAAAACAGACATATAAAGATGGCACGAGATTACGATTCATCAAATTGGAGCGAGTGGCTTCAAATTCAGGTCGTAACTTCATGAAAAACTAATCTCGTTTACTTTGCACATGAACTTCCTACACAACAGATAGAGATTCTTCTGGTACGTTGGCATAAACAATGTCAGTAAATTCTCCCCAGAGATTATTAAATCCAGAAAAATAATCCTGAATGGAGAGATCACCCTGAGTGTAACTGGCAATCTCGTACTCTAATTGAGAACAAGGAGCAGTATTGTCTTGATTACACACTTTCTTTAAGTATTCACATAGATTTAACAGTCTTATATGGCCTCAGATTAAGAATAGTTAGAGGATCTACCAATCCTAAAATCTACATCATCACTTGAGCATCTTTGGTCTGCCACTTAGTCAGTTTAGACACATCAGTAGGAGCCGGATCACTCCCATCAATATGACCCCATAATTCTTTCCCCATTACAAATAAACGAAATTGAAATTCCCAGGCAAAATAATTCTTATCCGTGAATTTCATAGCAAAAGAATCGGACATGTTGGTTGACATGATGCTAATAACAATAATATTCAGTGCCTTAAATTAATTCTTCAACAGTCCACAGAATTCACAAAGGCAGCCCAAATTACAATTTCAAAGCCCAAATAAATTCACTATTGCAAGCCCAAAGTCAATTTAATGTTGCTGAAATACACCAAAAGTTTAAAAATTCAAGGCTCAATCCTATAGCCCAAATAATGTTACTAAAACCAATCGAAATGAAGATTTCAGAAAGCCTAATAAGAAATCACACAGAATGTCTGGTTTGTACCTTCACGAGATCGACGAATAAAACATTTGCTACCTGCTCTGGCTACCATAGATGCCGATCTACTCAGCCGTCGGCCACTACGGAAGTGTCGACCTAAAAATAGCAGAAAATCGTCGCCAGATGTCGACCCACTCAACCGTCGGCCACTACGAAAGTGCCGACCTGAAACAGCAGAAAATCTGCTACTGCGACTATTCACGAGGAAGTCCGACTGTCCCAAGATTGCGACCAATTTTTCGGCCACCACAGATGACAATCGGGATACTCAAGAAGACTGTATAAATAGTCTGAAATTATTGAATCCTAAATCAGAAATCGAGCTCTGATACCATGACAAATGGATTGAATTGAATGTCTTTTCTGTGAGGATTTTCTCTCATTATATAGGCACCAATGTGCAATATACAATACTAGAATCAAGCCTCAATTACAGCTATTACCAATTTTGACTAAGTCTATATATAGATTCTGACTAAGTAAGGAAGTATATATGTACAACTGGTGAAACTAAATATGGAAACAAGGAGTGTATCATGGTGACATTGTCACCATCACCACCACCACATTCAAACACATCTCAAAATCCACTAGAGAGGATCGTCGAAGAAACAAGCGAAAAGAAATGGGTGTGAGCAACCTTTTCGAACAGTATGACAATTGGGTCGAATTGGAGCTTTCGCCATAGCCAACCTTCTACGCTGCACCTCACCTTTTTCATTTTCTTCACCTTCGACCCTCCGGCAATAGTTTTTTCTGCAAATGGTGATGATGGGCGGTAGGTAGGTAGTGATAATGAGACATATGTGTTATGAACATTTATGTCATGGATTGGAGTAGTAGCGAGTGACAACAGTGGGAGTTGTGTTGGGAGTAGCAGTAGCGGCCATCGACAATGGTAAAGTAGTGGTGGTGAAGTAGTGGGAAACAAGGCTAAGGGGATAAGGTTTAGGGTGATGTGAAGTTGGGTGGGGTGGGTTGTAGTATACTTGATTTTTGAAAGAATAAAATTAAAATTTGACTTTTAAAATGATAAGTGAAAAACTAAGGTTAGGTATAATTTCCTCCATTTTTTTTTTTACACGACATTGGCCAATGACCGAACCAACTTAACTAAACAGTTTGAGTCAATTCGCTTTGGAGGATGACTGGAGTTTATTTCGATTTAATTTACCAAAACCAATTGAGCCAAAAACTGATCCAACCCCTGATTTGATCATATAATATTAATTTTAAATAATTTAAAAAGAAAAAGTTATTTTTTAATAAAAATATTGGAAATTGTAATGTGTCTATTTTTTCGAGTTAATTGTTTGCATATCAACTGAACTTTCATCATTGTCACGTTTTACTCGCTGGACTTCAAATTATACCCAAATACTCACTGAACTTTCAGAACTTGCACTCCATCCCTCACTATTCAACTCATCGATGTGGTTCGACGGTGTCCAACGTGTCCGTTGACGGAGTTAAATGTGCACATGTGGCTGCCAACAATACAAAACAACTTTAAAAAATTATAAGAAAACGCATTTTTCCTCCAAAAACACACTACTTCAAAAACAAGTTGTAGCAACCTAATTCCAGTCGTAATTCAAACACAATTTCTTGAAGAAAATATTGAAAATTTGTCTGAATCACTTCACATTACTTTCTCCTCAATCTTTTCTTACAATAAAAAATGAAGAAAAGAAAGAAATTGTAGCCCAATAAATTATGCAAAAATGGAAGAATTTAAAAGGGTGGAGCATACCCATTTGGGTTGGAGGAGAAAAGAAGAAAGAAAAAAAGCTCTGATCCCGAGGAACATATTTTCAGGATCCATTTTTTCTGAGTTTAGGATTTTGGGTGAAAAAAATAATTATGCGGTAATTCAAACACAATTCTTGAAGAAAATACTAAAAATTAGTTTTAGTCACTTCACATTACTTTCTCCTCAATCTTTTCTTACAATAACGTTCCAAGAGAAAAAAGAAGAAGAAAAAAAAGAAATTGTAGCCCAGTAAAATATGCAAAACTGAAAGAATTCAAAAGGGTGGAGCATACCATTTTGGAATCGGAGGTGAAGCCAAGAAAGAAGAAAAACCCTGATCTTGAGGAGGAAAATTTTTAGCGTTCATTTTTTTAGAGTTTAGGATTTCGGGAGTTAATTGCTTCATTGGCCACTGAACTTTAAACATCGTCACGGCCTATCCATTGAACTTTACAATGCTTCCAAATAGCCATTCAACTTAACTCCGTTTCACTAAAATGGCCATCGGATGGATTCC
>CAIGRT010212999.1:0-12132 GCA_903798405.1 Fraxinus platypoda
ATTTGTTCAAAGACAGTTATTTAATTTATGATTATGTTTTCATTGGATATTCTAGTTATTTTTATTTAAAAAATATTATACTAACGTTCCGCAAAGAAATTGAATTTTTGGTAACACTCCAGTGTTTGTGAAATTTTTGGGGCGTTACAGTTTCAATATCCACGTGCTTATTTGCCCCAACTACAAAAACTAATTGAAATTGATGAGCAAAACAATGAATGAAGAAAGCACTCGGGTTCTCTTTCAAATAAGTAATTTGAGACTATTATACTCACATTGATATTACTTGCCCCATTTGAAACACTCAATAACAGAGAGGCGTAGAACTCGATACTTGTTCAACACCAATAAATCATTCTATTACTTGTCCTTTCTTGTTCACATAATGAATAACAATTGACATTTACTCCACTGACACGTTTCGAGATTCATCAACAAATTAAGAAAGAATCCATCACCAATATCTTTCACATTAACATCGAGTGTTTCAAATGGAATAGCACATAAAATATCATTTTGAATACTAGGTGGTGTTAATTGGAAATAATTTGTTCAAAGACAGTTATTTAATTTATGATTATGTTTTCATTGGATATTCTAGTTATTTTTATTTAAAAAATATTATACTAACGTTCTGCAAAGAAATTGAATTTTTGGTAACACTCCAGTGTTTGTGAAATTTTTGGGGCGTTACAGTTTCAATATCCACGTGCTTATTTGCCACAACTACAAAAACTAATTGAAATTGATGAGCAAAACAATGAATGAAGAAAGCACTCGGGTTCTCTTTCAAAATAAGTAATTTGAGACTATTATACTCACATTGATATTACTTGCCCCATTTGAAACACTCAATAACAGAGAGGCGTAGAACTCGACACTTGTTCAACACCAATAAATCATTCTATTACTTGTCCTTTCTTGTTCACATAATGAATAACAATTGACATTTACTCCACTGACACGTTTCGAGATTCATCAACAAAATAAGAAAGAATCCATCACCAATATCTTTCACATTAACATCGAGTGTTTCAAATGGAATAGAACATAAAATATCATTTTGCATACTAGGTGGTGTTAATTGGAAATTTTAAAAAGAATTCTTCAGATAACTAGTTTTTATCTTATCGTTATTATCACGTAACCACTACGATAATTCAATAAAATTCCTTAAATCTTCATATTTGTTATGTCTACAAAATGAAAGCCCTTGGCATACAAGCAATGAACATAATCAATTGATGCATTCAAGCGAGCTTGATAATCAGTTGTTTTTCCCGACTTATTGAAGGGAGTAATCTCAATATTTTATCTTTGATTCACAAAAGCCTTATTCTTGATATGCGCTTGATTATGGCACTACAACTTTCCCAACATAAGTTCAAAGTCTACCTTTATTTTTCTAATTTGAGGATCTTATATCAACAAAAGAATCACCACACCACGTTCCTCACTATTTGGTTTGAAAAGACAATAATGAAAGCAAAATACACCATCTTTTACTATATTATATTCCAACTATTCAGGAAAGTCATTAAATCAAGAAAGTTAAAGTTACCTTAATGATGAATCTTCAAATTCTTTATGTGGACACACTATGGACCCCTTTGTACATATGCTCTTCGAATTTCATCCCCGGATATTAATATTATAGTTTATAATTGGAGTTCTTAATCCAGGATCCGAAGAAAGTTGGACTAAATCAATTTTATCTTGAACATTTCTTTTATCTCGAATATATGATCTTTCTGAACATCTATTTTATCTTGAACACTCGTTTCATCAATAATTTGCTCTTCATTGAAAATATAAATTTTCGTTTAAAATATTTCTTCATAACTGTTACAAAATCAAATTTAATAAATAAGTGAATATTTATATTTTAACAACGATTCCAATAATCTATTCCAGTTAACAACTATAATTATAAAGACACAATTAATTCATGTTGCCTGCGATCAATTATTTAATTCCAATAGGCACCATATTTCAATTTTCATCATAACATAATGTAGAATTTCAAGATTAAATATAATCAATTCCAAAATCACCAAGTTAGGGAAATATATTGTTTACTTGGAAGTGAGAATGAATTCCAGACTTGGAATTAACACTAATTTCTCAGGCAAAAACACAATTTCCTGAAATTAGTATTTACTGAATTTCATAAATCATAACACACCAATAATTCAAGCATCTCAATAAAATTGATAAAAATAAAAAACCAAAATAAATAAATAAATAAAATAACCAAGATTGTTGAATAGCGTTCCAAGAAATTTATGTATATGTTTTACAAGTCCATTCTAGATGCTAAACGGAGCTATGGACCTACTAGTAGGATCAGACTTGGCTCAATTGCTTGGTATCGATAGAGACTGGAGCTTGGCTAACTAGTTCAAAACGTAGATTGAAAACAATCACTTAAGGACTTGAGATCGAGAAGAAGAGAGGTGGATGACATCGGTGAGATGAAGGGGAGGAAAGAGGAGAGACTTGACAAACCATATGTAGAGAATAGAGATCCGAGAAGAAGGGTTTGATTTGGGCTTTTCTTTGATATGTTCAGTCATGTCGTGCAAAAGGGGGATAAGGGAGAAAGGGCAAAGTCTAGAATTTAAAAAAAAAAAATTAAAATTTTTTATAGGATCACTTAACCCCCACATGACACCATATGCATCCACCCGTATATTCGAGATTTAGTGGAGCCTATAATTGCTCTAGAGCAAAGTCTGAAATTGTTTTACATAAACATTGGTATTGGAGCTAATGTAGTGATATTTGCATGCTTGGCATCAATGACACGGAATATACCATAAGAATATTTAATTCTTGAGCTGATGTAATTTGCATTGGCTAAGACGTCTTTTCATTTTTTCAAGCATTGAATGTTCATGTTTGCTCAAAACAATTGGGATGCTTATATGCCATTTAGATATCCATTAGGACTATTGCAATTTTTTTCTTCGAATTAGTGTGCAAAGATTCATTTTCTTTAATTATTTTTTTTCCTCTGGAGCATATGTCCGTAGGATGGTTCAATGGTAGAAAAATTAAAAAAATTTCAACAATGGCGGATGCACATGGTGTCATGTGGGGTCAAGTGACCCCACAAAATTTTCTTAAAAATTTATTATTATTAATTTAAAGTTTCCCCCAAAATTCTAGACTTTGCCCTTTTATCTCATTTTCTTTTTTGCACGACACAATCGAACATAAAAAAAAGACTCAAATCAAAACTATTCTTCTCGAATCTCTATTCTCTATCTAAGTTCGCTACATCTCTCCTTCTCATTCATCTCTCCGACGCCATCCACACCCATCTCTCTTTTTCTTGACCTTAGATCCTCAAGTGATTGTTCCGAATCCCCGTTTGAGCCAATCAGCTGGGCCTAGGCTCCCCAGCCTCTGCCAACCTTTGCCTACTATCAAGCCAAATCAAATGTTGATAGGTTCATAACTTCATTCAGCACCTAGAATGGATAGGTAAAACATATACACATATTTCTTGAATTGTGGAATGCTATTTGTCGATCTTTATTAATTTTTCTTTGATTTTTTTATTTTTATCATTTTTATTGAGATGTTTGGGTTGTCGGTGTGTTACATTATATGAATTTCACGTGAATACGTAATTTTAGGAAAATGTGTTTTTGTTTGGATGCTCGAGATAAAAGAGATGTTCACGATAAACTTGATTTAGGATAACCTTTTTCGAATCCTGGACTAAGAACTCCACTTCTAAATTATAATGTTAATGTTCGAGATGAAATTCGAAGAGTATATGTACAAAGGGATCCATGTAGCTTCGAAATCACGGGTTTCCACAGTAAGTATTTGGAGATACATCATTAAGATGACTTAAACATTCTTAATTTAATGACTTTCCTAAATGGCTAGAAAGGATGTATTTTGCTTCTATTGTTTTCTTTTCAAACCAAATATTGATGAATGTGGCCGTGATTCTTTTGTTAATGTAAGATCCTCAAATTGGAAAAATAAAGGAAGAATTCGAACTCATGTTGGAAAAAGTGGTAGTGCCCCAACCAAGCGCGAATTAAACACGAGGCTTTTGTGATCAGAAACAAAATATAGAGACCACTCCCTTCAATAAGTAAAAAAAACAAAAAAATTAAGTATCGAACTCGTCTAAATGCATCATTTATTGGGTTTGATTGAATTTACGACAAGGGCTTTCATTTAGTTGACATGACGAATCCAAACATTGAAGAAATTAACGAAATTTTCTTGAATTATTGCACCAGATATGTGATCACGACGATGAGATTCAGGTTGTTTCCTTGAAAAAAGCTCCTGAAAATCTTTAGATAATATCACATGTAGGTGTTATTCCATGTGAAACACTCAGAATTATTGTGAAGGATATTGGTAACGCTCCAGTGAAAGAGCAAATGTTAATTGTTTTACGTTATGTGAACAAGAGTTGAATGATTGTTTTGCCAAGATAAATAGTGACTTACTCCTTTGTATTGCTTGTTTGTGTCCACATAATTCATTTTCTGCTTTTAGTAAAGACAAGTTAATTCAATTGTGGGAATATTATCTCAAAATTTTTAAACCAATAGAGATCTTGACACTGAATCAAAGTTAGACATATATTGTTGATATGTACACTCATGAAAATTTTAAAGGGTTACGAGGTCTTATTAATCTTACAGAAAAGTTATTTGTGATCCAAAAAATGAGGCGTGCACATTAAATTACAAATTTGTAACATTGAAGTTAATTATTCTAGTTGCTATTACTACGGTAGAGGCAGTATTTTTTGAAACGAAGATTGTCTAGAATCGATTATGTAATCGGTTGGAGATCAACGGTAAGTGCTAGTTTGGTGACGTATATTGAGATTGATGTATTTGTCAATATTGATAACAATATAATTATAAAACATTTTCAAATTTTGAAAATGCATAGCTACATTTGTAGTAATGTATTGTCTTGTTTTACAGTGTTTCAAAAAAATTGCATCTTAATTTTTTTATCCCAAAATGCCAAGCTTCGCCACTGCTCGATTATCAACCTAATCAAATCAACAAACCAAAAATGTCAGGATAGAATGAAATATCAAACATATTATTATGTCTAGTGTGTATTGTAATTACCAAGTCCATTTTCTGTTATGCTAGCTAGATATTAGTCCATTAGGTGTGTTATAACAGTTGGTTGTTTGTTGTAATATTTGGTATCTTTCATTCTTATTTATACCGGTCGTTGTATATACATTTGGTAGACTTTTGGATATGATGAATGGAATGAGCATTTCTTCTTTCCAATTCAGCTCCAATATGGTATCAGAGCAATACTAAGCTGCGTTCTTCTTCATATCTCGTCTCTTCTTCTTCTTCTTTCAATTCAGTGGATGCTATCTAATATTTGTGACTCAATCGATTACGGAGTCAGCAATTTTAGAGAATTACTCAGGATCAAGGCCATTCATGAGCAGGTCTACCAATGATGAACCTTCCAGTCCGTATTTCCTTTATCACTCCGACAATCCTGGATTGGTGCTAGTGTCTCAGCAGTTCACGGGAGAAAACTACGCCTCTTGGAGCCGTGCAATGACTATTACTTTATTAGTTAAGAATAAACTCGTTTTCATTGATGGATCTATGGAGAAACCGGAAGCTACATATCCGGATCTGGTGAATTCATGGATTCGGAATAATAACATGGTGATTTTTTGGATACTAAATTCTGTTTTGAAAGACATCTCAGCTAGTACAATATATGCTTCTACAACATATGAGATTTGGAATGATCTCAAAGAGAGGTTTCAACAAAGTAATGGACCTCGAATTTTCCAATTGCGGAGGGAACTAATGAATTTAGTTCAAGGCCAAAGCAGTGTGAGTGTCTACTTTACTAAACTCAAAGCAATATGGGAAGAATTAAGTAATTTTCAACCCAATTGTAGCTGTGGAAAATGTACATGTGATGGTGTTAAGGAACTGAACAAACATTACCAAATGGATTATATTCTGCATATTCTCATGGGATTGAAATCATTTTCTCAAGCTCGAGGTCAAATACTTCTTATGGATCCCCTACCACCTGTAAATAAAGTGTTTGCATTAATTTCGCAAGAGGAAAATCAAAGAAAGCTCAGCACACTGTCAATTGGTCTGATTCGAATGGAGGAGCTGCCTTTGCATTTAAGTCTGATAATGGCAAAGGAGCAATTAATTCTGGTAATATTGTTGATAATTCTAGGATTGGTACCAAGAAGAAGGAAAGACCATATTGTACACATTGCAAATATTATGGACATTCTATGGATAAATGCTATAAAGTTCATGGATATCCACCGGGTTATAAATTAAGGCCAAGGGACAATTTTCAAAGTTTTTCTTAATCTACTCCTGTTAATCACATTTCTGCTTCTTTGAATCCACAAATGAGGAGAAATCAATGGATCAGCAATATCAGCAGCTTAGCCTTGGAGAATTTATGCAAAATTTGAACTCCAGTCGATATCAGCAATTGATGGCAATGTTGTCCAATCATTTATCTTTTAGTTCAAACGCCAATTATGCTCATCGGGACAAAAATATATCCTCATATGCTGCAGGTATATGCCATTCTCGATCAATTAATCCAACATTTACATCCAAAAACATTTGGAGTGTGGATTTCGGAGCCTCTAAACACGTGTGTTCCTTTACTGATGCATTTGTTAATTTGAGAATTATTGATAATTCAAGCATTACTTTGGCTGATCACTCGCGGATACTTGTCAATCTGTATGGTGATATCTGATTAGGCCCCAAACTGATGCTACATGATGTCATCTTTGTGCTACATTTTTATTTTAATTTACTATCAATCAATACCTTAACCATTGGATCACAACTCACTGTGAGTTTCTTTCATGATCAATTCACAATTCAGGAGACTTCAACCAAGAGAATGATTGGCAGGGTGATAAGGTTCATGATCTATATATACAGGATACCAGAGATCTCAATTTCATTTCTGATGTTTTTAGTGGTAATGTTTCTGCTCATGTATGGCATAAAAAGCTTGGACATCTATCGTTTACAAGACTAGATGCATTAAAGGATCATTTGCTATGTAATACTGCCAAGTTAAATAAAATTCTGCCTTGTTATATATGTCATTTTGCTAAGCAAAGACAATTGTCTTTTGAATCAAACAATCACCTCTCTAGCAAACCATTTAATCTAGTGTATTGCGACATATGGGGTCCTTATCACATTCTGGATATAGATACTTCTTAACTCTAATTGATGATTGCTCTAAATTCACCTGGCTGTATATGTTGAAGCATAAGTCTGATGCTGTAAAAGTTACACCTCGATTTTTTAATCTGGTTGCCACACAATACCATGTTGTCATTAAGGTTTTTCGATCAGACAATGCTCATGAACTATCTTTCAAGGATTACTTTACTGAAAAAGGAGTGATACATCAATTTAGCTGTGTTGAAAGACTACAACAGAATTCGGTGGTTGAACGCAAACACCAACACCTTTTAAATGTTGCCCATACTCTTTTTTCCAATCAAGAGTTCCTATTAAGTTATGGTCCGAATGTATGTTAACAACAGCCTACTTAATCAACCGGACTCCATCTCTTCTCTTACAACATAAAATACCATATGAAGTATTACATGGTCATTCAACTGATTACTCAATCCTTAGAGTCTTTGGTTGTTTGGTGTTGCATCCACACTTGCTTCTCATAGAAGCAAATTTCAACCTGGAGCCCGATTGTGTGTCTTTTTAGGTTATCCATCTGGTGTTAAAGGCTATAAACTTTTTAATTTTACATCAAAACACATCTTCATTTCAAGGGATGTTGTTTTTCATGAGAAGATCTTTCATTTCCATACAATTATGGAAGCTGATCATATGATGGATCATTTTCCTGATTTGATTTTACCATCTGCCTCTTTATCCATTCATCTAGATCCTTCCGTTCTTACCAAATCAACTCCACCTACTGGTATCTCAAGCACCAATCTTAATCCAGATGAACCTCATCCAACAGCCCCTTTAAACATAAACCTTCGAAAGTCCAACAGAATCTCTAGACCTCCCACATACCTTAGAGACTATCATTGTCATTTACTTACTCACAGTGATCAGTCCAACAATTATTCTCCTCATCACATTAAACATTTTGTTTCTTATGATCATCTATCTCCTTCTCATCGAAATTTCATCTTATATATATCTTTCCAGTTTGAACCACAATATTTTCACCAAGCTGTTAAATTCCCTCATTGGAGAGATGCTATGAAACTTGAGCTAGAGGCTATGGAACTTAACCAAACCTCGTCCATTGTTCCTTTACCACCTGGCAAACATTCAATTGGTTGTCGATGGATATATAAGAACAGCTATAACTCTGATGGTAAACTTGAGAGACATAAAGAACGCCTTGTTGCGAAGGGTTATACCCAACAAGAGAAGTTAGACTATTTCGACACCTTTTCACCAGTGGCCAAAACAGTAACGGTTAAAATCTTGCTCACCCTTGCAGCTTGTCATAAGTGGCATTAGTACAATTGGATGTAAATAATGCCTTCTTGAATGAGGACTTGTTTGAAGAGGTTTATATGGATCTCCCACTTGGTTATGGGGAGAAAATGGTTTGTCGATTGCACAAGTCTATCTATGGCCTCAAGCAGGCCTCAAGGTAGTGGAACTCTAAATTTTCTCATGCTCTAATTCAACATGGCTTTACTCAATCTAAGTCGGATTACTCACTTTTCACGAAAGGCTCAGAGGATACATTTGTGGCCTTGTTAGTTTATTTTGACGACATTGTCATTATCGGGCCTAACATTATTGTCATTAATTCATTAAAGGCATTCTTACATTCAAAGTTTCAACTCAAAGATCTTGGATCTTTGAAGTACTTTTTGGGGATTGAGATTGCTCGTGCAGAATCAGGCATTGTCATATCCCAAAGGCAATATGCTCTGCAGCTTTTGGAAGACGCCGGTTATTTAGATTGTAAGCCTGTGAACAACCTTATGGATCCAAGAGCAAATCTCAGCATACATGATAGTGATCTACTGACAGATGCCTCACACTACAGGAAGCTAATTGGGAGACTAATTTACTTGACTCTCTCACGACCAGATATTACATTTGTCGTTCACAAGTTAAGTCAATAAATGTCTCAACCCCGGCTACCTCATCTCGAAGCGGTTCATCGTCTTCTTCGTTATTTCAAAGGACGACCTAGTCAAGGTCTCTTTTTCTCCTCACATTTCACTCCTAGTTCTGATTCCACCATCACGATTCGGGCTTTCTTTGATGCAGATTGGGGGTATTGACACTCGACGATCTACCACCAACTTTTACATTTTTATTGATGATTCATTGGTCTCTTGGAAATCTAAACGGCAGGCTACTATCTCCCCATTCATCAGGTGAAGCTGAGTACAGAGCGATTGTAGCCACTGTTAGTGAGATCATTTGGATCAAACAGCTCCTGCTAGACTTTCAAGTTCCTGTCACTTCTCCCGTCGCTATATATTGTGATAATTAGGCCGTGATTCAAATTGCAACTAATCCTTTGTTTCATGAGCAAACAAAACACATCGAAATCGACTATCATTTCATTCGAGACAAACTTTCGGCTGGTGTAATTAAACTCCTTTCGGTTCGAACACACCATCAACTTGCTGATGCCTTCACTAAACCATTGCCTGCTTCTGTCATTTCTTCATTCCTATCCAAGATGTGTGTAAAGAATATTTACAGCACATCTTGAGGGAGAGTATTACGTCTAGTGTGTATTGTAATTACCAACTCCATTTTCTGTTATGCCAGCTAGATTAGTCTGTTAGGTGTGTTATAACAGGTGGTTGTTTGTTGTAATATTTGGTATCTTTCATTTTTTATTTACAACGGTAGTTGTATATACATTTGGTATACTCTTGGATATGATGAATGGAATGAGTATTTCTTCTTTCCAATTCAGCTCCAATACCTATCCTAACAAATTTTCAAATTCTCACTTGTGTTTACATGTCTAAATATAAAACTTACAAGGCTCCACTTAACTCCTAGAAAATAAGAAGGGGAAAATAAAAGAAGAACTCACTTTGATGCTAACTCTAAATATCAGCATTTTGATGGATCATAAACAAAAAATCTACCAATGTCAATCTTAATTTAAGTAAGAACATGCCAATTAAAGTTCTATGTCTAATTATGATGGAAAGATTATCATTTCTCTACGTTTAATAAAAGACCAGCTCTTTCTTACAAAACAACCTTTTTTAAAATCAAAAGCTAGAGTTTTCATCTTTAGTTATGCGGGAAACTTGAAAACAGTCCAACTTAAAAACAAAAATCCCAAATTGTCAATGTAATATCTTCAGTTTATGCAAAACTTACCAATATGAAATCATTTCCAAGTCCATGATTGATGGTACTTGACGAAGTGAAGAATGCCACTTTCCCTACGATCGAGAAATGAATCGGGATAAAATTTCTCAGGAGCCTTCGATGCCCATTGAAGCGAAAATGCGGGAATTAGGTTTTCGAACACAGAAAAAAGGAAAGGGAGTACCAGTTGACGGTTGTGAACAACATCGTTATGGCGCGGCTATTGCCATAAGCGGCGGCGAATTGAAGGAAAGTGAGACAACAGAAGGAGTCAAACGGGATTTTTTTATTATAAAAAATTGAAACAGCAGACGTTAGTCACGTTATCGATCATGAGCTAGTCTGGTCTTTAATAGTTAGCATGATGGTTCTGGGCCAAACTTTTGAGTATTGTATTTTTGAAGTCTGAACCACATATAGAATAGACTAAGCCCCATGTTTGAGTCCAGTTATCTCAAAATACACTTTTTCTCGAACTCATTTTCAATCACATTCTTTCAACTAAATAATGTAAATTCAAAAAATTTCTTACTTTTTAACTATACAATCTCCAAAAAAAATTATAACAAAACTCATTTTTCGTTAAGAATGGGGCTCAAAAGGGGCTAAGAGTGGGCCGAAGCTATGGGTCTAATTGGAATATTTATTTGGATAAGGGTTTAGAAATAGAACTAAAAGAATTTTTTTTTTATTTTTTATTTTTAAGATTTACAATCTGTTTTGAAGAGATTTTAACATTGTGGTGTTTTATAAAGTTCCAGGGTTTAATTTTGGGGGTTTTTTGAACGATCGATTTTGAAGGGATTGGATATTGTGGTATTTTTGAACGACATATTTTGAAGGCGATTTTAAAAAGATTTGAGAGATTTTTTGGGTTCTAATTTGAGGATTGTTTAAAGGGGAAGAATCTTAATTATTGACAACGCCTTTTAAAATTGGATGATTAAAAAATTAAGGAGCGTAACTTCCTCACCTATGTTTGGCTCGGGTTTATAAACTATACTAGTAGTAAGCACGTGCGTTGCTGTAGACACAACAGTAACCCAATGAGATGTTGTTGTTCATTTTCCCAGTTTTCACACCTCAACTCCTCTAGTTTTATACCGCATTATTTTTTTCCCCAGTATGCTATAAAAGCGACTTTGAATAGTTAGGTATTTATTCATGCATTATTCTTTATTTTCGCCGATATATTTAAAATCACTATAATATAACCAAAAGAAAATGACTTTTCACAGGTGATATCGGAGATTATCACAACCTTTCCAACTATAATTTAGTTCATGAGCAGGCAAAAGCTAACATGATGAATTGAAATATCTTAATTGTTAGCACTCTTATAATTTAAAAAAAAAAAAGAAAAAAAAAACTCCTCGCTGCACGGAGAGAGTCTCCGCAGGGCGAAGACTTCTCTCCGTGTGTACGGAGACATGTCTCCGCACGAACGGAAACGGCGGAGACTTGTTTTTTAACTTTGGATACAAGTCTTCCTTTTGGGGCGTTGCGCCCAACCCCCCGCTGCCCCCTCGACTCTCGTGACCTGACTGAATAGGTCAATCCTCGTTTCGAAGCGGCAAATCATTTGCATAACAACAATACACAAATAAATAAATTATGAAAATATATATTATCTCTAAACTAATAGTTTTCTGCTAAATTTGACGTTTGGTCAATAAGGTGGTATTACGATGGCCTCGGTAAAACTTTAGCAGTTTTATTCTAAAGTTAGTGATTATGCAGA
>CAIGRT010213008.1:0-16727 GCA_903798405.1 Fraxinus platypoda
CTTTCACTTTGGTCATGTTTCGCTTATTTTTTTCAATTGCCACCTAAATCAAAATATGAACGTAATGAGTACATTTTGGCATTGATTAATCATACGAGCACATAAAATAAGGAGGGAAAAATATACATTTTGTATTCCTATCAAGTATCTTGACACTGCATACTGTAAACATATACGTGGTAATAAAGCTTTGTTCTTTACTCTTGATAATTGGAATGATTGTATGGATGCTTTAGGAGATGGTGCTACTGCACATATTCTTGGTAAAGGTAATGTCAAAATATATGGATTGTCTGCTATCTTAAATGTGCTTTATTTGAAAGGTTTAAAGTCTAACTTGTTAACAATTATTCAAATATGTGATGCCGATTTTGAGGTTAGTTTTGTCCAGAAAAGGTGTGTTGTCTATGATTCTAACGGTAACGTTGACAATGAAGGAGAAAGAACTTTTGACAATTGTTATGGAGTTTTTCCTAATTCCAACCATGTATGTAGTATTTCCAAGATTGATATGACTGAACTTTGGTATCAAAGGCTTGGTCAAATGAACTATAAAATTTTGTCTAAGTTGGCTAAGAAGGAACTTGTGAATGGTTTACCTAAACTTGAAATATTTGAAAACATTATTTGTGGACCATGTCAACAAGGTAAACAACTTAGAGTAAATCATTAGCAAACTTCTATCATCTTGATAAACAAGCTTTTAGAATTACTCCATATGGACTTAATAGGATCATCTAAGACTGAGAGCCTTGGTGGTAAGCGTTATATTTTGGTTGTGGCTGATGAATTCTCTAGGTTCACATGGATTAAGTTGTTAAAAGAAAATTTTGAGGTATTCAATCTAGTTAAATCCTTATGTAAGAGACTTAGAAATGAGAAAGATTTCACCCTAACTAGAATTCGGAGTGATCATGGGAAAGAGTTTAAAAAATCAAACCTTGAGAATTTCTGCTTGGAGGAGAGATCCAAGAAGAGTTCTCTTCACCAATTACTCCACAACAAAATGGAGTAGTTGAGAAGAAAAATCGCGTGCTTAAAAAAATGGCTAGGGCTATACTTCATGGTAAGGGTCTAGTAATGCATTTTTGGGATGAAGCCAATAACACTGCTTGTCACGTAGTGAACAGGATTTACCTTAGACTTAAGACTAAAAAGATAGCTTATGAGATTTGGAAGGGTAAAAAGCCTACTGTCAAATACTTTAGAGTGTTTGGTAGCAAGTGTAACTTTTTAATTATTTCTAGATGATTAGTTCAACTAAGTTAATTTATCCTATGTTTGAATACCACAGTTGTAAATTGCATACAGTAAATAACACCAATAAGATCAAGGAGAAAAACCTTCGCAAATGATGAAAAACTCTGAACACTTTGCTAGTCAACAATCCAGTATAAACAATGAGACTTACAGTATGTTCCAGACCCAACTAACCCTTAGTCCCCTCTGACCTTTTTCCTATAATCACCTTAGCCCTCTTAGACTGCGTGCTCCTCACACATGTTGCTGACCTCTGTATCGTTTATCTTTTATGGACCTCTAAGAGTGAACCTCGTTCTTCAACGCCGGAACTCCAAACGCCTCTTTCCAAAACTCCAGCAACTCTGGAAGTTAATTGGTAAAGGTAGGTTTGGTGTTTGATGAATGATATTTCAGTGTTTTGATCTTATAGGCTGATGCAAGAGATATTGAATATGTTTTTGGTTTTCAAAGAATAAACTCTTAACTTACAAAAAGGCTATACTAATTGGATCAATATATGGGTTGAATAATGAACAAATAATATTGTGGTTGAATTAAAGAATCAAAGAAATGATGTTAAGATCTTCAAACAATGATCTCTATAATCAAAATATTATTCAACCACACTTTTGGACATCCCATGGGGTGTATATTTATAATGGGTAGTATTTGAGATGAAAAGGAACTTAAAAACAGCATGAAAATCGAAATTTATTATTCCTCAGATAACAACGCCACTCAAACGCTAGGCACTAGATAACTGGCGAGCGGCAACTGAGAATTCATCCGTATTTTCATCATAAATTTCACTTTCGATATTGATTAACGTGATTCAAAGTGCGTTAGAAATATAACTCAAAAGGATACAATTTTTCTTTAAATAGGCTTGTCAAATTCTAATGTTTTCTGCATAAAAAATGTGTCGCAACTTGTGGTTGAGAATTTGAAACATAATCTGTACAATACTTTTACACTTCTTTGACTTCTAATTACATTCCAATGATCATATGTGATCTTGGATCTTGGACTTCTTCAAAACCTATACCACAAATTCCAACACTTTTGACTTTAATTAGAACTCAATAACACATATTTTGACTTTGATTGCAACTTGAAAACTCCTAATACAATTCAACTAGGACATGATTTTGACTAATGAAATTGTCAATTAGAAATTTGAAAGCTGTTAATTTTTCTAATTATAAAATTGGACTTAACAATCTCTCCCTTTAATATTTCGTGACAAAAATAAGCATTACAATATCAAAGTATGAAAAAAAAACTCCTAACTACCCAAAGCCTCCAACTGACTCAACTTTGACTTGCTTTTCTTGTAAACTTGTTTCTGGAAATCAACAACTCAAATACCAAGTGTAAAAGCGCGTGAAACAGCTAAGACAAAAATCTTCAATATAAAACAGTTGAGACATATTGTAGATAACATAATAATATGCTAGCAAAATTAAGAAATAATATCAATGTAAATCAAAAGACTAATGAAAACATCAATATCACTAAAACATCAAACTTAATATAGGTTAGCATATTATCACAAGTCAAATAAAATAGTCCTCATTAATACATGCCAAATGTCAAAAAATAACCAATACATAATAAATAGCAACTACTTCAAAATCTATCCAAAATACACGAAATACTCCAACTACAACTACTCTCCTTTTTGTCGAAAATGACAAAGGGGTCAACCTACTCATCAAAGTCCTCTTTAACATCGTCTCCATCATGTTGTGCTAGCGCATCCACTAAACATCTGACTGTAGTGAAGCAAGATTTGTTGTATGCTTCTCAGATGTGGATCGCAGCATCGTGATCGCAGCCATCATATGAGCTTGCTGCTCGACGATCAAAGAAAGTTGTCCCATCATAACAACTAAAGCACCTATAGAATTATAAGAAGGCTTAGGAGGATATGGAGTGGAAGTGGAAGTGAAAGTGAAAGTGAAAGTAGAAAGAATGTTAGTAGTACCCGTCGGTGGAATATCAGTAGCAAAAGAAGGAGTAGCATCGGTCTTCAGGAGCAAAAAAGGTCATCTATAGTATCAGCCAGAGTTGAGAAAGATGGAATGTGAGACCTACTCTAAGCAAACGTGGCCCGACCAATAGGATGAGATAACCGCTCAACAACTCCTTTGGAGAAAGTAATTTCGAGCCCCTCAACCAAGCGCTATAAGTAAGACCTATCGTCCTACTACTAGTGCAAAAGACCTTCAAAAGATGATGGCAGATAAAAGAGAGAACATCAATAGAATCGCCTAGACTAAAGCATACAGAAATCTAGCATTCTTTATAGGCAAGGTAGATAAATGAGAAATAAGCCACATATTTGTACAAACGATGCACAACAAAATTTGTCGATTGACTGGCAGGGACCCAGTAGTAATAGAACCTAGACCACCATCCATAGCAGTATTGAAAAGAGTCGATGTCAAAACAAAAATGAGGGGGACTAGAATCATCAGACAAGTATAGAAACAATATGTGATGGAATCGAGGATCTGAATAATGTCAGAAATAATATCAGGACTCACCTGCACCGCCCGACCTCCAATAAAGACACTGAAGTGAAGAGATTGAATATCATGCATGTTTGCATAAAACTTTCGAATAAAGAGACACAAAGGAGAAATAAAATCTCGAAAGACTAGCTCCTATCTACGAGAAGTAATGTTGGTAGCCATGTCAGTGGGTAGGTCCTTCAGTATGACCTCACGCTCAACGAGAAGGGGACGATGAGAAAACTGACTCATAAATACCACATGAACATTGGCAGATATAAATCTCAACCCGTCGAATGATGGTCAACAGAAGTCGAGGCAGCTGACTTCTTACTGGAAGTCCTCGATCGTTTAGGTGGTATCTGTGATAAAATTTTCAACAAAAACTTATCAATGAGATGATAACAAGTGATATAGTATACCTCAATGAAGACCTAACTAATGATATGCATAAATGCAAGTTATGTACATGAAACGAGATAAACAAGACTCGTGCACACAAAATGAGGTAAAGACATGTAAAACGAGGCAAACATACTACATATACACAAAATGAGGCAAAAGTACCCATTGCACCTTACGTGAATGAAAATCATGAAGAAGCCATGCAAGACACCGTAGGGACGTAATGGAGTGAATGAACAAAGTGATACGGTGCAGGGACGTAGGGCATGCAATGGCTAGACGCATGTGGGGCACAATGCATGACACTGGGTAAACGTAGGTGAAATTCGCATCCATCCCAATTTTGATTTAGAATAGCCATCTAGTACTTTTATTACCGCACAGATATCTAGTGCTTCAACTTCCTACAGTAGATCTAGATTCATCTCATCTGCTGTTCAGGATATCTTTCAGACTCAGTTTTTCTTGCGCCACGTTTTGGTAGAGCGTGGTGTAATTCTCTCTAATCTTACTTCCAACCTTACTGCCATCTTCACTACACGTGGAATATCCATGACATTAGTGAGTCGAGTTTAAGGTCTTTCTTTGGGATATGACTTTGAAGATTAGTCCAGATGTCATATCTAGTATTATCCATATTCTTCGGGTTATCCATCTGTTATTCCCATATCTATTAATTGTTACTCTTTTTGCAGAATCTCTTGTTAGATTGACTCTTTCAACATCTCCTCGGGAGGGGATCTGACTGTGATTCGTACTGGATCCCTTCCGATTGACCAACATATTTTGTTAAATCTATGACCAGTTTCCCATACCTCTTCCATACCTATGGATAAGGCCATATTTCTTTATGCACTTTTGCATGGAGACTCTATAGACCTTTCTACTTTCATCTACCATCAAATTTTGCATACATCTCATGTAATTAGCACGAGGATTGGTTTTTCTTACCCCCGTTTGATTCATCGTCATGTGACGAGTCTTGGGCTAGTTTTCCAGATAGGACTAAGTGGAGGGTTTCTCGGCCAATTGGGTAGACTACCATTTCGCAGAGTTGGTCCTAATTCAAATGTGCTATCAGATCTTATTGGTGACCTATTTTCTATTGATCCCTATGATGTTTAACATTCTTCCCGTTCTAATATTCCTACTTCCACCATTGACATGCCATTGTCTTCTACCTGTGCTCTTATTCTACCATCTTTTGCTCATCCTATTCCACTATCTACTTCTATTCCCGTTGACCCTTCTATATCTCTTAAGGTATAGATATCTGTGATGATCGAGTAGTAAGCTCGCATGATAGCTGAGATCCACCATTGAACGTCGCACTACAGAATTTGCTACACTTTGAGGTGCAATTGGCTATCTTCAAAGAAGATTACGATGGATCAGATGATATTGAGATGATGGTGACGACAATGATTCTAATGAGTCTACAGATGGAAATGATGCTATTGATGATTGATTGTTAGGCATCCCCTTGTCATTTGTGACAAAAGGGGAATAGGTAGTAGTATTTTAGTATTTTGATTGTGGATGTATTTTGATAGTGGTATATTTTGGATATATTTGAGATGTATACATGATATTTTCTACTTAATTAGATTAAGTTTTGATATTTTGTGATATCAATGTTTGGTTTTTATGTATTGATATTACATCTTAATTTAGCTAGTATGTTTATGAGCTTATTGATATCTATCTCAACTATTTTTATTTCATTTTCTATTTCATATGCTTTTACACTTGGTAGTTGAGTTGTTTATTTTATGAAGCAAGTTTGACAATGAAAATGCAAGCTACAGTTGAGTTAGTTGGTTTTGGGTAGATTAGTTTGGTTGTCTTTGATTTGTAATACAAGTTTTTGTCGCAAGGTTGACAAGGGGAAGTTTGTTAGGTTTTATAGTTTTTGACAATCTTTAAACAAAAATATAGCTATAAAAGAGTTTTAAAATTCAAAGAGTCAATTGGTAGGTTGTATAGATGAACTATGAGTCTTAGGTTCGTTTTTGAAACAAGGAGAAAAATTTACCAGAATTATACTAGCTTGCTGCCAAGCTGATGCTCAAGCATCCAAAACAAAATCACTATCCCTAGCTTGCAGCCCTTCCATTGCTCGAGCGGTGTGACTGTCGCTCGCCTGGCGTTAGCCTAGCCCTTGAGCGACGGTGGTATTTGAGAAATCCTAGTTTGCGATTTTCAAAAGTTCTATTTATCATATACTACCCTAAAACCTCTATATTATAAATGCCCAAGTCTCACTTCGTGAAAATGGTTGGTTAAACATTATTTTATAAGAGAGATCACATCCTACACATTATACATATAATTCAATATTCTCTTAATTCAACCAAATCATCGAAAACATAGAATCTACATAATCGAAACACTAAAACCCATACTTCCGCATAATCTATCAGAGTTCAAAAGATCAAGGAAGGTGATCAAAGTTCCGGTTGGAGGAGAACGAGGAGTTCTCGGTGATCCACATGAGATAAACTATTCCAAAAAGTCAGGAGCTGGTGCATGAGCACGTAGTCCAAGAAGGCCCTTGGTGATTACAGTCGGGAGGTAGAGAGTACTAGAGTTAGTCGAGTTTGCACAAGTTGATTCGTTTATAGTAGATTCTTACTAGCTTGGGCACGAATTTTTTTTATGTCGCTAGGGGTTTTCTCCATCATCAATTTTGTGGTATTATTTACTTTTCTACAATTTATCAACTGTGGTAATTCAACTTAGGATAGTATTGCATGTGAATTTATCTAGATTAATTAATAATTTTGACTTGTTGCTTTTATTAATTGGTAGATTTAAATTTTGCATGAGAGACCTATTCACCCCCATCTACGTGTTAGTTGGGTCAAATTTCGTTATTTCAGAGAACAATGATGATATATCCTAACATGGACCCAAAAGCAATTTAGGACCAAGAAGAGTTGGAGAAATCGCAAAAATAGAAAAATGGAGTTACAAAATAAATATGAAAAGTAGATATCTCGCTTTTTATAAGAAAGTTCAAGCCCTATGCGATTGGCAAAGCCTAGAACCCCGTGCAGTAGAATTTCTCTATAAGTTGTCCTCTCCAGGATACAACAGTTCAATTGTTCGTTGTGTAACTCAAACAAACTTTGCACAAGTAGTTGAGTCCAAAGTTCCACTAAAAGAGCAACCTTCTTTGCTCTAGAATCTCTCATAAAAATGAGTGAGAATGAAAGAAGAGAATATGAGAGAAATGTGATCGTTGTGGTGGTGAATGAACCACCCAAGATGGCCCTTTTTATGGTTAAAAATAGGCTATCAAAATAAAGAGATGTCATAAAACACAAGAAGGTTACAAGACCATACATATTCAACTTCCACCTTTTTCACCTTTCATTTTTCAAAACTCCTACCTCTTCATTTTCACTTTTCTAACTTCCAAAACCTTCAAAAACCTATTGAAAGAGTATGCAATGAATGAACTAAATATTCCTCCACCCATTTTAATATAAAAAAAGATTATCAAGCAAAAATGGACTATTATGCATCGTGAAAGTGTGCTCTGCATTGAACCTTCACTTAGTGAAAATAAAACCTCTACTCCGAGTCATTAATATGCTGAGCATTGAACTATGACTACTAAAGCGAAATAAGGATTTACTATTGATGCATAACAATCCCAATGTTGACGTGAACTTAGTAGCCAACATGTTAAGACCATATGCTAATCCTAGTTTCATGAGCATATTTGAGAATAAGCCCAATTCTCATAGGAAGTGGCCCACCTCTAAATTAATATAGGTGAAATCTATCAAAAGTGCTCATGTAATACTTACACCCCACTCATAAGAGTTATTTAAGAAAACTCAACCTTCAAAATATTACAAGAGAATGCTCTTACACCATAAGGACGATAAAAACAAGATGAATAAAATAAATAGTGCATTTCTTTCGACCACCATATGACTCGTTTTCCCACTGAACCCAATTCTAAAGATGTGTGGTCCTTAGGTTGGGTATCCTCATACGTGGCTCTTATTTATAGAGGCTTCAATCCCATCCCCTTTGATGTGCTCCAGACCCTTTTAACGATCTACATGATCATCACAAGATTTCACATATTCCAAATTAACGAAGCCGTTACTTAGATAAGATCTCACAGTGATTTCTCGTAATAGGTCTGGATTTACCATTATAACTATTATGTACCCTCCCATTTGCTGCAATGCTATCACAGTGATTTAACATAGGTGGAATTGGTTTTTCCACAAAGGAATTTCAAATAGTAAATCCATTAACCAATTTATTTCCTCACTTGCTGATGCCAAACCAATGAGCTCAGCTCCCATCGTTGAGTTAGCAATAATGATTTGTTTCTTAGATTACCAACATATAGTACCACTACCTAATATAAAAATATAACTAGTGGTAGAGAGAGAATTTCCAGACAAAATATTCCAATCGGCATCACCGAATCCTCCAAATGCAGTGGGATATATTTTTTTATATATAAAAAAAACCATAATTTTTGGTACCTGATAAATATTTCATCAAACGCTATATAGCATGCCAATGATCTCTCACTGGCTTGCTAGTAAATCTTCTAAGTATTCCTACTGCATACGCAATGTCATGTCTAATACAATCAGTTGCATAACGCAAGCTTCCAATTATGCTAGTTTATTCCTTTTGATTAATCACATCATTTTCATTATTCACAGAAAATAAGTGAATATTTGAATCAAAATGAGTAACGACATGCTTGCAATCATAATAATTATATTTTCTCAACACTCTATGAACAAAATGGGATTGATCAAGGAAAATTCCATCAACTATTTTTTGTGATTTTCATACCCAAAATGAAATTAGCCTCACCAAGATCTTTCTTATCTAAATGGTTACAAAGAATGCTTTTTATCTCATTTATAACATGCAAATTCGAACTAAATATCAACAAATCATCCACATAAAGACTAATAATGACCTGTGAATTTTCACAAGATCTATAATATATATACACTTATCACACTCATTGGTTTTCAAACCTTTTTCGATCATGCATGAATCATAAATTGTAGCCACTGCAATCAACAATCTAATGGATGTGACTCTAGTTATCGGAGAAAAAGTATCGAAAAAATCATGGTCATCTTTTTTATTTAAAACCTTTTACAACAAGTCTAGCATTTAATTTATCGAATGTACCATCCAATTTACGTTTCTTTCTAAGGACCCATTTACAGCAAATAATTGTACAACCTAGTGATAGTTCTATCAATTTCCAAGTGTTGTTTGAATTTAGAGAATTCATCTCATAATTTACAGCCTCCTTTCAAAACACAGTATCAGGTGATGTAAAAGTTTCTTGTAAAGAATATGAAATTTCCTCAGTATTGAAAACATAGTAATCATGGCCAAAATCTTTTTCAACTCTTGCTCTTATACTCTTTGTATTTTTTTTTAGATACATTGTAAGATACACGTGAGTATGATAGAGTAGCCACATGAATTATTCCCTAAGACTAAACAAAAGAATTAGAAGCAATAGAATCATACTTTCAGACACTATCAATTCTAATTATTTTGATTTTTCTACCGAATTGATTTTCAACTTTTTGGAGGAAAGCTTTGAATTCATCAAAAACATCATTTTTATTTTTCAATTAATAAAAGTAAGTGTATTTTGAAAAATCATCAATAAAAGTGATGAAATATCTATTTTCTCCATGAGTTAAAATTCCTTCAAGTCCACAAAGATGAGTATGAATTAATTCTAACAATTGATATTTCTTTCAACACTTATATGAGACCTCTTTATAACAACTCTAATCATTGTTAGAATTCTAACTAGTATGTTGAAGGTTAAAAATTTTGTAACCATTGCCACAAGTGGCTCTTTGGTTGCATTAGGATGAGGAAAATGCTACTATTTTTGAAATTTGCAATTTCATGAAATATTCCAACTTTTGTCACAGACAAAACATGAATTATAAATTTTATTTTGAGAAAGGGGTCCTTGGTTCTTATTTTTCCGGTTTGGATTTCACCAATTGTGAGGTTTACGACAAATTTTCATATTTTTTCTTTCTTGGCTTAAATTGACTTATTTCTAGGAACCTGATTATTGGACAAGTAATTATTTATAGCGCTTAAATTTACTTTCATGCTAGAATGTCCATTGCTTTCTTGTGGAATCACTGCATTTTGGCATCTAGCTTCCTCTTCTATATAGATTTTTTTTCGTAAAAGAAGGGTTGTACCTTCGAGATTTTGTTAATATGTCATCACTTGTAGTGGAGGAATATCGTAATTACACGAGAAAATAATGAAAACAGTAAATGAGTAAGTACTACTTCCCTTATAAAGAAAATAAACGATAAAGAATAAATGTAAAGCTGTAAAAAAGGAAGTACTACTTCCCTTACAATAAGAACTAATGCAAGTAAAGACAAAAGTAAGAATAAAAAAAAAAAAAAAAATCATATTCTAATGCTGGGCAATCTATGTCTTTCAATCTATACGAGTGCCCAATATGTCGTGGTAGGCCAGCTGCTCCATATATTTGATATCGTCGATGATCCCAACCTTCTGCAACAAGAGCATTTGCAACCTGATTCCACTCTCCATAGATTTGGGAAACTACGTCTTTGTCGACTGATATGATGTTTGTGATTTGTTTAAGTATACTCTGAATAGCCCATGTTCATCATCCTCTAGTGATACAGTGAATAGCCATTATAGAATCCGACTCAATCTAAATGTCTGAAAGACAGAGTCGTCTAGCAAGTAGAATCCCATCAAGAATAGCCATGAGCTCTGTCTCTAATATCATGCACGATCCGTACGAAGTTGAAAAAGCCCTGATACAGTATCTTGCGTGATCTTGATGATGCCTTCCCCGCTAACAATACCATCCTTAATGCATTCATCAGTATTGATCTTGATAGATCCAACTGATGGAGTGCGCCATCAAACCAGAACATGAGGAGATGGGGAGGGGGGAATCAAAGAAATACAATACATGGGTGAAAGTATCATATCCCCTCTCCAATGAAGAAAAGAGGTCATGCGATAGACCCTTCATATGATACGTTTGGCCACCATACGGATCCTCCTATGCTTTGCATCATTCCTTTAGGTCCATAGAAACCAAAAGTAGAGGAATGATAGTGCGAATGTGTCTACAGCGAACATACTATCCAGAATATCTCCATCTCTGGAACCTTTGTCTAACTCTCTCTCTTGAACTCATAGGTATCTGAAAATTGTTCCCAAAATGTTTCCATACGTGATCAGAGATGTTACTGTCAGTGAAAATATGATTCATAGTCTCGACATCAAAATAACACTAGTAGCGAAAAGCCAACTGATATCCAATCTTCCTCTGAATAACCACATCTAATGGAATGAGATCATGTCATAGTCTCCCGTAGAAAAATGGAGCTCTATAGTAATCGATATGAATCCTAATACTGGCATCCCAAACATACGAATTGCCAAGCAGACTTGGTGGCGAAGCTACCATTCGATGTATCCCTCCAAATAATGCGATCCGGGACAACTGCACATAAAGGTATAGCCTCTATTTGCTCCGCCATAAAATGAGGAAAAACCTATAATAAACATCAAATATCCCACCCAATATCATCAAACAAATCATGCACTCTCATAAATGTGTACGGCGATATGGGAATAGGGAGGCCAACGTGGTGTCATCCATCCTGCAATCATGCCTGAAGAATATCTGACCTGCTCTAAGGTGTCATGCAATGTGTGGCTCTATTCAGGGCCCAACTAACTTTAACATCTTCCACATAGGAGAAGATGAGTAGGAAATTGCTGCAAGTAAAGGATATGTCCACATACAAAACTTGCCCAATAAAAACTAGGCCCAAAGTGATCTCTGAGAACGAAACAATCACCAGTGCTTCATGGAAAAATGTGTCTACCACATTCTGTAATCTCCTAAAGTCTAGGCCACCCTTATAAACAGGAAAGCAAATCTCCTTCCAACTCCGCCATATAATCGCTGTGCCTGTTTCTTGGAGTCCCATAGGAATCGCGCAAAGATGCTCTCAAGTTTTTTAGGATAGCCTTGGAAGGTTTCATAATGCAAAGATACTCTCAAGTTTTTTTCAGGACAACCTTGGGGGACTACATAATCTGAAGAAGATGTAATGGTATGAAAGAAAGCACTGACCTCAGTAAAGTAATAGGGCCCCAGGTGATAATAGTCATGACGCCCAACCTGAGATCCTATCCTCAACCTTCTGGATAAAGTCATCATAAATGAAACTCCTCTTAATCCTCTTAAATAAGGGAAGTAATATGCGGCTATGATGAATAATGATGGCAAAATGAGATCATCATGTCTGAGCCCTCATGAGGAGGGAAAAAATCACATGGGCAACCATTTAGGAGTACAGAAAAATGACACTTCGAGATGCATCGCATGATCCTGCCGATCCAGATCTGATCAAATCGAAATGCCTCCAATACAGAATAAATGAAGCCTCAGTTCATGCGATGATTGAAATCCACTGAATTAGTACAAGCGAATGATCAGATGAAGTCCAGTTCAAGCACCTCACTATAAGTTGTCGACAGAATGTTGTAGCTGTAGAATTAATGAGCTTCAAGTTCATCTTCATTCATATTGCTGAGTAGAGACCTTGTTTGGATTCTTCTCAATGAGGATTTACGAGACTTTGAAAAGATTGGGGTAAAATAGGACTTTGCTCTTCCACTGCTTGAAATGGGCTCCCTTAAAAGAGAAGGGCTTATTGAGATCTCAGAAGATGTCAACGGACTTCTCAAGTACTAACTCCATTTGTGTGAATCTCCTTAAAATTGTTGGAAAATTCCAATAATAGAAAAATGGAATTACGTAATAAATATGAATAGAACAAAATGAAATAGACTGAGGCTTGGTCTTTTTAAGGATATTCAAGCCTTCTACGGTTGGCAAAGCATAGAACCCGGTGCAGCAAAATTTCTCCGTGACTTGTTGTCTCTTGGATACAACAACCCGACTTTTCGTCATGTAACTGAAACAATTCTGCACAAGTAGTTGAGTCCAAAGCTCCACCAAAAGAACACATTTCTTTGCTCAAGAATCTATCTAAAAAAAATTGAGTGAATGAGTGAAAATGTAAGAAGACAAGATGAGAGAATTGTAATTGTTATGGTGGTGGATGAATGACCAATGATGATCCTATTTATAGGTAAAAAGTAGGTAACCCAAAATAAAGAGATGTCATAAAACATATGAAGACTACATGACTATACATATTCAATTTCCACCTTTTCACCCTTCATTTTCCAAACCTCCATCCTCTTCATTTTCCTTTTTCGTAACTTCCATAATTTTCAAGAACCAATTAAAAAAGAATGCATTGAATGAATTAAGTACTAAAATGCACCCACAAAGAGAAATCATGTTCAACATACCATGTAACATTGCAGATTAGATTTCATTGCTATAATATCATATCACCCTCCATGAGCTTTTCATCTTACGACAAAAAGTAAGCCCGCGTCTGTTGTCTAAACCATTTTTTCTGGAATATTACTAGATTCAATCTTTTCAGTGCAACTGTTACTCCATTATCCATTGCTTCCTTATATGCACTTCCAAATGCTCTCTTTCCCAGAAACTCAGCAGAAGACCTCAATATATCTTCTAGGTCAAAAGCACTATCAACACCCTCAATACATACCGCAGGGCTGGGCCCATAAACTCGAAACCGTGGATCCAAACCGAACCGAATCGAATCGACCCGAATAGGGTCTGGTCGGGTCAGGTCAATTTTATTTAAAAATGAGTTAGGTTGGGTTGGGTCGGGTCGGGTCGGTTCACAGTTTAAAACTTTTCAAACCGACCTAACCCTATTTTCAATTTCCAAACCCCGAAATCCTCTCAACTTCAAAACCTAGCCTCCCTCTCTACAGATCTCCATCGTCTACAACTCTTTTCAACAGTGGAAGAACACAGAAGCCTAGAATGATAGTTGTTGATTTGAGTGAAAGTGTGAATGTGAATTACCGATTCGAGTGCTTGAATTGCAAGAAAGTGTTTGGCTCTCAAAAGGCTTTAGGGGGTCACAGAGCAAGTCACAAAAATATTAAGGGTTGTTATGCCACTATGAAGAATGAGGGGAAAGTAGAAGAAAACTGCATCAATGAATTTGGACATATTGGTAGTGAATGGGAGGTGAAGGAGAATAGTCGTAGGGATGATAAAATAATGGTGATGGATATAGAAGGAGGGGGGAGGCACAAATGCAGCATTTGTTTAAGGGTTTTTACAAGTGGTCAAGCCTTAGGTGGGCACATGCGGTGCCATTGGGAGAAGATGGTGGACGATGATGCTTTTGCGGCCAAGGACGGTGGCGGCGATAGTGGTTTGAATTTGAACTTGAAATTGCATGCAGCCTCAAGTGAAGATGATGCTTATTATTCCACTAATTCTACTAGATTTAAGGTTAAGACTTTGATAAAATAATTATAAATTCCCTTTATTTAATCCTTTATTTGCTTTTACTGATAGAAATATCTATACTTTTGTAATATATTTATACAATTTAAAAAATATATGACTCAGGGTTTGTACTTAGTATGGTGCTCCCAAAATTGGGAGGCAACAATTTTAGTGAAAATTTCTTATTGAAATGGCAAAAGTATTATTTATATTTAAGTCAATTAATGAATTGGGAAGTTTCAAATAAATTTAGTGTTGCAAAAAAAAAAAAAAAAATTAATTATGGTACGGAACTGAATGGAAATNTAAATGGTTAAAAGACCCGGCCCAAAAAAAAAAAAAAAAAAAAGGACCCGACTCAACCCGTCCCAATGCCCACCCCTACATACCGCCCGGGATTTGAAAAATCGAAAGCCAGATCAGGGAGTAGAGAACCCAAAGGTCCAAAACTGAAATTAGATGATATGAAGCTGGCGTTTGGGCTAAGATCATAAAATATTTGCCTTGCTCTCTCCAAAGGTTGGGACCTATGGAAATCCTAATGTTTATTTCCACTCTGATTGTTCCACTTGTCAATCATAAAATTGTGTTGAGAAAAATCAATGCAATTGTGTGGTACACATCTGCTCTTTCTTTTGATTATTTGGATTTGACCATCATAAAGTGTGAAACTTTTTACTTTGTGGAGCAATTGGGATAGTTTCGCGGACAATGTTCATTTACGATGTACATTATGTGATGCTATCATGTTTATATTTGTACTAAGTACATCTACTTGGATCCAAAGGTTATGAAAATATTTCTTTTCCGTGTTTGGAATGTGAAAAGGGGATATGTATATGCCGCAAATTTTACTCTTTATTTGATTTAGCCGCCTCTGTACACACTTTTATACATTCAGTATGTGTGTATACAATCACTATCCCGTTATGTCTTGGGAGCACCAGCTCTTTACCGTGAGAGCAATTGATCAAATGACAGATTCTTTGCAATGTATGGTGAAAATGGATTCGAATCTTGAAATTTAGTGAGTCCCTTGTAATGTCGTTGGGAGCAATTGCTCATGTGTCATATTTCATAATGGGAATTAGATAAAAAATTGACAGTTACATAGGCTTTACTATATGATGTAACATATATTATATCGCGATGTAGTGTTACAAATAAAGTATTTGATAGTTGTAAACGTTTTGTCAATTAAGTTATTTTTTTAATGAAAGATTCATCGTTATATAATACTGTAATTTTTAATTTTTTTCCTTTAGCCTAAGGAAAATACTCGTAGATGACTTTGTCATTTTTTTATTATGTGTGTGGTGCTATGGACTAGGTCTGTAAGCAAAAATTGTCAAACTGTTGGCTAACGCAAAAAAAACCATCACGTCTTCTACGAAGACTCACTGTTTTTTTTTTATAAAAAAAAAAGGAAAAAGAAAAAAAACTTCATGAAACATATAATAATGGATCATTTGACAAAGTTTTTAGTAAAAGTTTTAATAGATTTTGATAAAATTTTACGAACTATATTATTCAAAATTTGATAAAAATTATGAATCTCATAAAATATGTCGTTAGAACTAAAGTTTGATTCATTGAAAAATTAATAAAATTTTAACCAAATTCGATTAAACAAGCACTTATGGTGTGTTTGAGCTCCATTAAATGGTAAAAATAATGTATTTTAAATTAGTAAATTGACGAAAAATATGTGTTTAAAAATTAATCAAGAATTTTGAGTTTGTGTGTCAAATTATAAGGACAATAAAATATTGAGGCTACGCGTTACGCGTTTGACTTGTGAGCAGTTTTATGAAAACTAGGATTGATGGAAGCTGAGCTGTGGCAGGCAAATGCTTGTTTTTGTTTTCTTTTAAACTAAAAAACGACTTTTGACTACTCTGTCATTATTTTGTTTTTTCTCCATCAAATGCTCGAAACCCTGTTGTTGATTTCATAAAATTGAATTGAATTGGCATTAAATTCAATCCTATCTTGAGTTGAAGTTCGAAAAAGATCAAGATTTGCTACTCCAGTCTCATTGCCCAAGGTCACTCAACATTTTCATTGTTCTTGTGGTTATTTTTGCTTATATACCAATT
>CAIGRT010213030.1:0-13707 GCA_903798405.1 Fraxinus platypoda
TTCATATTTTGTTGTCTCAATTTCTTATTTGCATTCATAGAAGCATCATTGACATTGATAGACCTTGCAAATTGATCCATAGGTCCCACATTAATAGGCTTTTTCCTAGTCCCTTTTTCAATAATAGAAATTTCATCTTGTTCTTCCTCATTTATTGTATGCAAAGATATATTCACATCTTCCCTCAACTTAGCTTCACTCAATAGAAAAAACAACGATTTTTCTATTTTTTAGACTTGGTCTCTTGAATTGCCTCAACATACTTAGCTTTTTGTTCTTCACTTGCTTTAACACATGATGTCACACCTCTTCCCTTGATTCCCACTGCGTGAAGTTTATTCCTAGATATTCCTCCCCTAATATGCATTTCACATTATTGAGATTGTTTGGATCTACCAAAACAGCGATTTCCCATCCGACATCTGCGGAATCTTTTTTGAGTTGACTAGCATTGGATTTAGATACGGTTGAAGAATCACCTTCTTCCATTGGTTCCTAAAAAAAATAGGAAAACTATAAAATTTATAAACATTGGGGTTTATTTTACTAAAAGTCTAAAATAAAATAAGACTAAGATACACACAAAATTACAAGTTTTGTAAACATGAAATGCCTTAAATTTTCCCATTTCCCCTGTTTCTTTAGTGCAAAAAGAACACAATTGATAAGGGATGAATATTATATTGATCAAATTCAAAGATACCTAATTCATGAATGAATATTATAATGATCACAAATACAATAACAATATTATATTTGCCTTTATCCACCTACCAACTCCATTTTCTACATAAAAAAATGGTAAAATTGATAGTGTACACTAGAGAAAACCCCCACTGTGGACCCAGTGCATTGACTCATTACTCACGAGCCACTCTTTTAGACTTTTAGTATGAGGTGCCCAAGTTTGTCTCTTTCAATTTCAGCACTTGTACAGAAATCATACAGTCAGGACAAGAGTACTAAGGACCCACGGTCAAAAACGAAAAACCCTAGGTTTGTCTATTTTCTTTTGCATAGTGAGTGGATCCAACTTACCTTGGAAAGTGCTGAAGATGAGTAGTTGGAAAAGAAAGTGCCGACTGCTGAGATGTTGCCGATTGGAGGAGAGAAATTTTTGGGTTCAAGTGGTTGTTTTAAATTAGGAAAAACTGAAGAAATTAGCCTTTAATAATTTTTAATTTCAAAGAATTGTAAAAAAAAATTTTTAAAAAAAGGATGACAATGTGCGCCTTGCGCCTAGGCGCGCATTAGCGGCTAACGACAATCGTTGACCGCTAAATAAGACGTCAAGCCATTTGGTTTGGCGTTTTGGCCTCGCATCACGCCTAGGCGGTGGCCACCTAGGCGTGCCTTTTAGAACACCGGTATTTACATTTTCTGAAATACAAAAGATCTCAAGATTCACACCTTCATTTTGAAACTCTAGCTTGTTCTTGTTTATCTACGTTGGAATTTACATGATATTTTTATAGAATAGAATTGAAAAACTTTCAATTAGCAGTCATCGTAATTCTTCGAATGCAAAGAGTGTATATCATTGCCAAGAGTCATGTTTTTTTCAAAATGAGTATGACTATCCATAAAGGTGCATGATGAAAAGTCATGACCTTTAGATAATTTGCAATCTAGACAATCAATCATGAAATAGTGCGATTTAATGGTTAAAATTAATTTTGTCAAAAGATGCGACAATTCGAAGTGACACACGAAAATCTATAAATAGGACTCTCCTAATTCCAGTTTCTTCACTCTTCATTTTCTCTCCAATTCTGTCAAAATGATTTTCATACTATTTTCAAGTTTTGCGTTCGATATCTTCCGGTCTAGAAAAGTATGGTATAACGTTGGTTCGTCCAATAAAATTAAACCTATATTAATTTTGAAAGGAGATATATCTTGGGAGACAGATGTCCATTTGACCCTATTAATACCAGTGCATGGGGGCAAAATCTGTCTTAAAAAGATTTGCATTTGCATACCTCTCTCTCACTTCATTTCATCTTTATCTGAGTTTTACGTTTCAGTTACTTGAAATTTGTGCGCATATTTTGGGTTTAGCAAATTTAAATTCTATTCGATATTTTGTAAGTGTTATAAGTAGCGATTTGTCGTCTTTGCGTGCACGGTGTTTTGTTTAACGGATATAATTTATACACCAATTTATTCAACAATTTTAAGACAGATTTGCTTGGTATATCTTATTTTGAAAGTGATAACTTTAATATGCGTATGCATTTGGTTTTGTTTCGAAAATAGACTTTAATTTGTTTCACATTCTACAATTTAAAGAAATATGACATGCAATTGAGAGTAATTTGATTTCTAATACGTAGTATTTTTTGTAAGATTCCAATGAACAGCTGAATAAATAAGTATCTAAGTTGTTGAACTTACTTCTTTGCATGTTGTGGTGTGTATAATAAATTAATAATTGAATGCATTTGAATGATTAACATTTAATAATCAAAGATTCATTTTAAAATTCTTATTGTTATTGAAGTTCTCAATGAAGTGTGTGTATTCACTGTAAGTTTGTGCAGCGTTAAATTTGAATTCGGTTCATATTACAACGATAGGAGTATGTATTTTGAATATTTAATTCTGTTTGACGTCGATTATAGGAAATCCACTCAAACTGTTTCGATTCTTTTCCATTCTGATTTCGTTATTCAAAATAATCACATATTTATGTAAAATATCTAAGCATTCCGAGGATCACTCTGCATAATGCTCTATTGGTTTACGTTACCATTTATATAATCTTTTACAGATTGATGAAGTGTCAAAAAGAAAGTGAAGAATTATTTATTTTTTTATTTATTTTTTTATGTGATTGATGAAATTTTGACCCAATCAAATATCGCCACATTATTTGTTGATAAATTAGTATATAAGTTGTGATATGCGTGTAATACAACCATTGTTTCAAATCATCCCCTAGTCGGGAGAGAGTGTTAAGATCCAGCAATTATATATCCCTTCATTGGTAGTTAAAAAAAAAAAAGGAAAATAGTGGACTTACTTGTATGGAAGTGTGCCTATTGGATTCCATATAAGTTTTACTTATTTTGTATCTGGCATGCGAGTGGAATGATATCATTGAAAAAGGAAGAGAGGACATATGCCCACCATTAACTTGAAACGAAAATGGCTTTTGGTAATTGCACCAATTGCCAACCCTTATGGTTTGTTTAAATGTGGGAAATGCTGTTTCCAACATGTGCATGTATTGCACTGATTAAAAAATTAGTTTTCCTTATTACCTGCTTTGTAACGTGATAAAACAAGGTGTGACTCGCAAATTGTATTTGAGTTGATGTATTGACTTTGGTCAAATTTGAATGTTTCAATTATAGTTGGTGTATCGTACTACATAAGGCCTGCAATTTCTTTAATGGAAAAGAGTGACTTTTTACCTTGTGAATTGACAGTTTTAGATGTGGAAGTACATGGACATTTCCCAAGATATCGACCTTCCTAGTTATTTAATATGTTGACTAGATGTTGGATAAAATTATCTATCTAATATATAAATATAATTAACGATATGAACGAACTTTATATAATTATTAGAATAGTATGTGACTAAGTTAGAGTTAATACCCTAAATAGTCACCGAACTTTGTCAAAAGTTCTTAAGAGGCCACTGAACTTCAAAATTTGCCTAAATAGTCAATAAACTTTGTAAAAAGTTCATTGGGGTCACTGAACTTCAAAACTTCCCTAAATAGTCACCGAACTTTGCCAAAATTTCCCAAGAGGTCACCGAACTTTGCAAATTGGGACCCCATACATCAATTATTTAGTGACCACCTAGAAACTTTTGCAAAGTTGAGTGACTATCTAGGGAAGTTTTGACAAAGTTCGGTGATTATTTAGGGAAGTTTTAAAGTTCAGTGACCCCCTAAGAACTTCTTGCAAAGTCCAGTGACTATTTAGGGAAATTTTGAAGTTCTATGACATCTTGGAAACTTTTAGCAAAGTTGGATGACTATTTATGGCATTAACCCGACTAAGTTAAGCCCTAACAGAATTGTGAGGGTATATGATTATTTGCATAAAATTCTCAATTAAAATTCGAATACACCCCATATTTGTGGAAAGTGGCACTGTTTTCTTCAAATTAGAATATTAAAATATTCAAGAATATTTGAAATGATAGACTTTACTATAATGAATACCTTATTAAACTTAAGATACATATGATGTTGAAAATTGAATATCCAATACAAAGATTCAAAATCTATTAGTAAATATGTTTTACTATTGAGAGTGTAGTTTCATGGAAATCCCTCATACAACTTGGAAATTGAAAATTAAATTAGAACTTTCAACAAAGTTAGAAGGAAGTATGATGGCTTCAAAAATGTTCTAAGAATTTCCTAATTGATGACAATTTGTGAGTGTTGTATGATTTAATCGAGATAGGCATTGAATATCGTATATAATGATAAGCCTCAATATAAACATCGTAGACGTAATATCATTTGGCAATTACTTTAGAAAAGAACAATACCTATTTTTTTATTGAAGAATAACCTATTAGATTTATTTACAAATGGTATCTAGAGAGAATATATCGCATATTGAGGAAAATGAGTGTAAAGCCTAAACTAATGGGCTAGCTTAATGAAAACCTAACATGGCTTCGGAGTTTTTACTCTGCCCAATTTCTATGATGCAAACAAGTGCTGCTTACTAAAGAGATGTTAGGATACACTATACTTTTAAAGTGACTATATTTTGTAAAATGTACAAATGAAGTATTGTATGGTACTCTTTATAGAACATCACCTATGTTGGTGCGATCCTGATTGGTTCTATGAGAATTTTACTTAGACGAATTCTCAAGAACACTTGCAGAACAAAAAAGGTCCAGGGATGAAATAATGAACACAATAAAGAATCAAAGTTTGATATCACATATAATGTGTTCGATATATTGTCTAGGCTTACAATAACCGATGATAATTCACTGATTAACCAAATGAGTTTCATAGATTCTTATTAAGGAAGGTTCAAAGCGAAAGCTTTCGATCTTGATGCATTACATTTCAGTTGTACTCTATTTCGTATTTCTTGTTTCTAGTCAACTTATTCCATTCATGTAGGAGATTGTTAGAATTCATGAGATATTTTATAGAAGTAAATTGAAAAAGCCTACAATTGGTGCGATGACTAGCCGCTATTCTTTAATTGCAAAAGATGCATATCAATTTTAAAAGTCGTGCTTTTTCGGAATGAGTGTGACTATCCAAAAATCTGCTTGTTGAAAAGTCATGACCTTTTGATAAGATACAATCTAGACCATCAATTATGAAATGGTGCGATCTAATTGTTAAAATTAATCTATGTCAAAAAAATACGATCATTCGAAGAGACACATAAAAATCTATAAATAGAACTCTCATAATTCCATTTTCTTCACTTCAAATGAATTCCAAGTAATTGATTTCTACTTATTTCTCTCTCTAAATTCTATTAAAATAATTCTCATATTATTTTCAAGTTTCGTGTTCGATATCTTTGGGTCTAGAGATGGTTCGCACGACAAAATTAATATTGTGCCATATTAATTTTGAAAAAAAAAAAGCGTTTTTATCTCGAGAGATATATATCCATTTGGCCATGTTAACACTAGTACAAGGGACGAAATCTATTTTAATGAGATTTGCATTCACACACCTTGTTTTAGTTCATCCCCTTCTAATTTTTACGTTTTAGTAGGTCGAAATTTGTCTGCATATTTTGGTTTCGATAAGTTAAAATTCTATTCAATATTTTGTAAGCATAAGTCGCGATTTTATTGTCTTTGCATACACGATTTTTATTAACGGAATATAATTCACACGTCAATTTATCCTTGAAATACACTTTGACTTTTCTATGTTTAGTTTAAGTTCGTTATTGATAATCAAGAAATACACTTAGAAACATAAAATTTTATTTTGTGAATAAAAGTCGGTTGTATCAAGTGTTGGGAAAATTTGACAAATGTCTTAAAAATTTTGAGAAAAATTGAAACACGAGGCTTAAAATTCAAAATAAGCAGTAGGCCCCATACGCTTAAAACTTAAAATAAGCAGTGGGCCCCACTCACAGTTCATGTACCTGCCACACTTGCACAATGGGAATAAAAAAATTGAAACACACGCTTAAACCTCATATGTGCAGCTTTTGTTAATAGTGAGTCCTATCGAATCTTAATTTACAAATAGATTGATAAAACTCTAGATTCAATCTATCACACATGCCAAATGGTCTCGTATCAAATTATCAAGAATTCAATAAAAGAGAAAACATATTTGAATCCATGGTGATAAATCAATTGGGGTTTGAGGTCTTCAACAGGCTAATCACGGTGCTCAATGGGTTCTTTCTCACGGTTGGAAAATGAAGAAATTTACAATTGTGAATAATTAACCTTGGGGACCATAATCCTTAAAATTACTTATATACTAGGTTTTAATTAGAGTTCTGTTAACCCTAATTAGTATAATAATAGGTGCACATTGCAAAGCCTATACCCAATAGATGCTTCTAGAGCCCAATAATTGGATCACTTAAATTGACCCTACTTAATTAGATAGCCTATATAACAAGTGTTAATTAAACATATAAGCCCATTATAGGAAATAATATTCCAACAATCTCCCACTTGGAGACAATTGTATTCCATAATTTTAAGTGTACACTAATTTTGCTATCTTGTCTTAAAACATCTCTTTAGTTACAATCTGGTTCATCTCCAATACAACATGAGATCAAAGCAACCTTCATTATACTTGTTCCGTAACTAGATCCATCAATGGTCACCATACCAAATATATTCAATGACATAGATCAAGTATGGATGTATAGCAGAAAATTACATGCAATGTTATCTCAAATATGCTTATTTCCAACTGGTTCTTTTGAATTCCATAGAAAGTCCAATCCTTAGTCTTTTCAACCTTATGTTTAAACTACAAATAGAAAGAATATATATTTAGAATAAATAAAATTTAAATCATCTACTTTATTCTACAGAAAATCAAACGTGTATATAAATATCACAAACGTGTCTAAGCAAAAGAACATCCAACGAACACAAACTCCCACTAAATCATCATATTATCAAATAAAACCACACCCATATGTGCAATATGCTCATGAAAGAATTTCGTGATAAACCCCTAGTGAGTGAATTCGTAATCATGGAGTTTGTTCCCATTTGTTTTATATACATTATATTACTCTGAACTCTCTCCTTAACAACTAGAAATTTAATGTCTATATACTTCAACTTCGAAGAGCTTCTATTGTTATTTGAATATAGCATTATCGATTTATTGTCACATAAAATCTTAAGTGGTCTTTGAAGACCATCCACAATTCGAAGCCCGATGACAAAATTTCGTAGACATATTACCTGATTTGTTGCCTTATAAAAAGCTATGAATTTAGTTGCCATGTTGGATGGAGCTATAAGTGATTGTTTAGCAATCTTCCAGAAAACAACACATTCAGCCAGAAGGTAGACATAACCCAAATTAGATCTCTTATTGTCTTGGAAACCCACAAAATCGAAATCATAATATCCAATGATCTCCAAATGATCCGACTTTCAATATGTAAGCATGTAGTCTTTTGTTCTCTGTAAATACCTCATAACCCGTTTGGCTACTGAAATATCTGCTTAACATTTGTACAATGAACGCTAGATCCGAACGCGTATGTACTTGAGCATATATACAACTCCCTACAATCGATGTATAAGGAATCTTTTGCATATCTTTCATTTCTATCTCATTCTCGGGGCATTGATTGAGACTAAACTTGTCATCCTTAGCAATGGGACATTTGTACTATAAACGCTAGATCCAAAAGTGTACATACTTGAGCATACATAAAACTCCCTACAATCGATGCTTAAGGAATCTTTTGCATATCTTTCCTTTCCATTTCATTCTTGGGGCATTGATTAAAACTAAACTTGTCACCTTTAGCAATGAAAGTATCTCCTTGTGCACAATCTGTAGTTTACAGACCACAGACTTTGGATTACCTGACACAAATTTTTTGGTTGCACCATATATATGGTTTTCTTAATGTTACCATTGAGAAAAACAGTCTTTACATTTATCTAATGTATCTTTAAATCAAAATGAGCTACACGTGCCATTATTATCCTGAAAAAGTTTTTCATTGAAACCAGAGAAAAAGTCTCTTTGTAATCAATGCTTATCTTTTGAGTAAAACTCTTAGTGACTAGACACGCCTTATATATTTCAATATTGCATTTTGGTTTTAAATATCCATTTGCAACCAATGGGCTTCACACTTTGAGGCAATTTGATAAGATCCCAAACGACATTGTCCTTTATGGATTTTATCTCATCATTCATGGCATCAATTCACTTTTGAGAATTATAAATTTGTTTGACTTGTTGGAAGTTGACTGGATCATCTTCCATAGACCCTATGTTAAACTCGTGTTCTTGAAGAAAGATAATATAATCACTTGAAATCGTACTTCTTCTTTCTCTAGTGGATTGCCTTATTGCCACTTTCTCTTGAGATTGTTGAGTTTGCTTTTAATGAGCAACTTCTTGATTTTGAGCAAAGTGTACTTCATCGTTATCTTAGATCGCGTATTTAACAATGTCAGAAAGATAATTATTGTTATTAGCAATATTTGGAAGAGAAATACATTTTTTTCAAAGACTATATTCCTAATGGCCTTATCCCCTTTTAAAACACAACATTCTTAAGGAATCTCGCATTTTCCATCTTGAAAAGGCTCTTATTGAGGGATCATAAAATTTAAAGCCCTTGGACCGTTCAACATATCCAACAAAGTAGCAGCTTATTGTTCTTGAGTCCATTTCTTTTTCATTTGACCTATAAGGCCTTGCTTCAGCTAGATAATTCCAAATATGTAAATGCCTTATGTTGGACTTTTTGCCTAACCATAGGGGTTTTAGCTACCGCTTTACTTGTTACCCTTTTTCAGAATGTATGTTGCAATCTTTAGGCTTGCCTAGCATTGTGTATTGTGGGAAGATTCCGCATTCCTTCAGGAATTTCGCAAAAGGCTCTGGACATTATTCGTCGGATCCGTCATAGATGCAATACTGTTCATCACCACGATCAGATTTGACAATCTTAATTTTCTTGCCTATTTGATTTTAAACTTCGACTTTGAAAGCCTTAAAAACGACCAAAGATTGTGACTTTTCATAAATTAAATATAAGTACCCATAATGAGAATAATCATCTATGAGCATATTAAAATACTGTTGACCATTCCAAAAGCCGTAGAGAATGAACCGCAGATATCAGTATGTATCAGTTTTAAGACATCTGAGCCCTATTTGGGCTCCATTAAAAATGTATTTAGGAGAAAAATGTATTTTGAAATAGTAATTTTTTGTGAAATATATGGTTAAAAAGTAAGAGTTTTTTTTTTTATTTACGTATAATATTATTTTATTGGACAATGTGTGGCTAAAAAGATGAGAGAAAAACAATAATTAAAAAGTAAGAGTTTTTTTTTTAATTTACGTATAATATTATTTTATTGGAGAATGTGTGGCAAAAAAGATGAGAGAAAAACAATATATTTTTTAGAATGGAGCCCAAATAAGGGCTTGAACTCCTATCGATACCAAATTTCCTTATGTTCGTTTGCTTTCCTTTTACACATTCAATGCAAACTTTGAAATTTATTAAATTAAGTAGATCAAGAATTTTGTCATACACAATTTAATTTGTATTTTGTACCACGAGTTGTTGTTTGCAAGGTTTCATTATATGAGGCAATTGTATCCAATAAGTATATATTATCAATTAAAGAACCAGTTGCAATAATATTTGAATATTGAAAAATACTAACTTTATTATTTCCAAATGAACAAGAAAATCAAATGTGTCCAAAGTAGAATTAGAAATTAAATTNACTGGTTTGCAGTATTTCGTTATAGGAACTAACAACATCAAGCATATACAGATTATCAATCAAATAATCGGAACCAACAAAATTTGAATTTTGATAGAGACTGACTTTATTATTTCCAAATGAACAAGAAAATCAAATGTGTCCAAAGTAGAATTAGAAATTAAATTCAATCTAAACGACATTACTACGTGTCTCTTTCAAATCCAAAAAATAACTAGTCCTAGAAGACAATCTAAAGGTTCCTATTGCCTCTACTGCAATTGTTTTACCATCGACCACATAGATGAATCTCTCAACATCACTTCACTTTCAGCTCCACAAGCAACCCTACATAGACACACTTATATGAGTAGTAGCTCCAAAATCTACCTACCAAGTTTGACTAGGTATATAAACTAAATTAACTTCAGAACAAACTAGATTGAGAAGTGTACTTTTTTTTTCACGCCATGCGCTATATTTGGAACATTCTTTTTTCATATATCCAGCTTTCTTCCAGAAGTAACAGGGAAATTTCTCATCATGTTTCATTTATTGTTTGGGCTGGTATGTTCCAACTGCAGCTTCCTTACCCTTATTCCTTTTTCGTTTCTTGTCTTTTGAGGTAGTGGCCAAGTGAGTACTTTTTGTCTTCTCTTGCTTAAATCTTTCTTCTTTTTGTGAACAGTGAGATATAAGCTCATTAAGAATCCACTTATCCTTTCCAGTATTGTAGCTTAATGTAAATTGATTGTATTGTCCACGAAGAGAAATGAGTACCAAATGCACGAGTAAGTCATCAGAGAGCTCTAACTTTAGTGCCTTTAATCTTGAAACAATATTATGCATTTCCATAATGTACTATCTTATGTTATCCTTTCCTTTATACTTCATTGAGACGAGGTTAGCTAAAAGCTTGCTTGTCTATGTTTTTTTCGTTCTTTATAAAACGTTTCTTGATTTTCTCAAGGAACATTTTAGCATCTTCCTTATCAGACAAAGCATCCCCGAATGCTTACCAAATGCTGCGTTTCATTATCATAAGACTCAAGCGATTAGAACGCTTCCACTTCTCATGTTCCTTTTTACTATCAGAGAAACTTTTAGCAATGGGAGGTGCATGTTGTTCTTTCCTTAGAGCAAGATCAAAATCCATGTAGCTGAGAACGATAGAAATGTTCTCTTTCCAAGTCTTGAAATTTGTGTCGTTAAGCACAGGAATGTAATTAATGTTTATAGTAATAGTAGCAGTAAAAATTGTAACTATATAGAGAACAAAGTAAAATAATAAGCTCACAATCCAAAAATTATGTCAAGGCATTTAATAATAGCACATATATGCATGACATAAATAACCAAATCAAGAGTGCTGGGGCCTAAATTTCAAGATACCTAGCACGACATTAATGTTTAGTTTTTGGATAGAAATATCAACTTGTAAGCGGTACTCTCCATGCAATAATCAAATGCTGACAATGAATTCAGTCAAACAATGACATTCCTTTGGGCCAGTTCATTGTTCACATGGCAACTAGACAATCACAATGCTTTTATTCCCGGAGGTGTGTTTATTATTTGCCAACCAATAACTTTATTATTTGCCAACCAATAACTTTCCTTTAGGCCAGTCATTTCTCACATAAATAACAAGCATACACATCTTAACATCCCAAAATAAATAAATTTGTGCAATAGAGGTTACTTTGGTAATATATTGTTTTAATTAATTTATTTTAAGATATAAGACAATGGTGCAAATTTTATTATTATTTAAAAAAAAAAAAATTCCCGAACCTTGGTTCCTAGGAGCCACAGGCATGACCGAAACTTGGCATCGCGGCACCAAGCGCACTGGCTCAATTTTTGAATTATTATTATTTTCTTAAAATTCCATTCTTGAGTTAAAAATCCCAAAATAAATTCTAAAAATTGGTATTTTTCTTTCTGAATCTATATTCAAAATATCCATGTAATAAAAAGAATAATCCTAATTTTCTCATACAATTCTACAATGAATCAAAACTTAAGAGAGAAAACTAAAGTTCCAAAATTGTACCATGAATTGAAAACTTCAAAGGACCCTATCAATCATACAATCATGATCAAGAAAATCAAGAAAAAAAAAAATATTTCATATTGAACCCTAAATTTCCATATGGGTAATCAATTAACAATTCCAAATTATGTATGATGAAATAATTTATCAAGAAAATCATAAAGCATACTTATCATGATAATTCCTAATAATTAAATATGAAATCTAGCTCTGATTGGTACCACTTGTTGGATTTTAATTTACAAATAAATTGATAAAACTCTAAATTCAATTTATCATATATGTCAAAGGGTCTCATGTCCAACTTATATATTAGATTTTAATCAAAGTCCCATTAATCCTAATTAGTCTAATAATGTGTAACTGTACATTTTAAAGTCCATACCCAAAGATGTTTCTAGAGCCCAATAATTTGATCACTTAAATTGACCCTACTTATTTAGATAGCTCATATAACAATTGTTAATTAAACATATAAGTGTTGTAAATATTGTGATATTTATGAATAACTTTTATATCCTTACAGTTCTAGTCATTATGACTCTTGTGTCCATTGTAGCTCTAATTCTTCCCAATAAACATGAGACTTTGATTCTTACTAAAACACACAAATCTATTGATTTCTCTCTATTTTATTATCTTGTCGCTCAATTTATAACACGTTATCAACACGAGTCTTCCAAAATCAAAGCACAATAGTTAGAATATGGTAATTTTTTATAAGCTCAAAATGAATTTGTTAACACGTTAATTTTATACATACAATCCGTTCAAATTTGTTTACCACTTTTGAAACTGTCAATTTGTGCCAAAATATCTTTTAATTCTGCAATCATTACTTTTTGAATTCAAGTTAAGCTTTTTTTTTTCTTTTTTTTAATTCTACCACATAGTTGCAGATTTTGTGTGAAAGAATTCGTGCCAATTTCTCTCTCGACTGTCGACTTTTACCGCCTGCAATTTCGACCCCTGAAGTAAAAGGCCTGAACCTGCCGCCTTCTTTCAATTTGCAAACAAGTTGTAATCAGCATTTGATTATTATATTAGATGACAGGCACTATCATCTTCAAAGTTATTATATATTATAATAATTTTAAAAGTTTGGTGCACTATAATTGTTGAATGGATTTGGCTTCTCTTACAGTTTTGCTTCACAGTAGTTGTTACAGTTTTTCAAAAAATCCGACGTGGCATTTCACAGTGTTAAAAGACCCGGCCCAAAAAAAACCCAACCCATTGCTAATTATGAAAAATGACTCACGATTCTAACCTAATCCCCAATTCTCCCCGAACTTTCGAGTAATCGATTCCCACTCCAGCTTCAACATTCCAGCCACTCAACCGATTCACCGGTGGATCTTTGACCTCCAGCACTACTCCCCAGCTGAGAAGAGCACGAACGGCATTCCCCAGTTGAGAAGAGTACGAACAGTAAGAGATTTTCAGCTGCCCAACCAACCAAAATCTCCGACTGCCCAACCAACCAACGAAGTCCGACTGACGCACCAGTCGAGAAGTGTTTGTTTCCCTTTTTTTTATTATTATTTAGGGCAATCGAAGGTATTATTTGGAATTCTATTTACTTGTTTATAGTGGTAAATTTCAAAATGAGCATTCTATGTGAGTTAGTCAATGAATATGTGTTACATTGATGTAGGAAAAGAAACAATGGAAGCATTGGATGACGAAGTATGTGTAGAATCTAACGATGAGAAGTTGATGGATAATG